>ONZH01010104.1:0-185701 GCA_900303285.1 Rhinella marina | reverse complement strand
CCTTTCTGATAGCACGCTGGCGGCAGGCAGGCAAGCACCTCCAAAGGCGTACAGGGACAGTTCCAGCCACATGTCCAACTTGGAGACCCAGTAAGTGTAGGACGCCGAGGGATCGAGGAGAACAGGGGTACGGTCTGCCAGGTACTCCCGCAACATCCGCCGATACTTGTCCCTCCTGCTGATAGCGGGCCCCGCAGTGATGGAAGTTGCACGAGGGGTGCCATGAACGTGTCCACACCTTGGAGAGTGTTCCCCTGGTGGCTGTGGCCCTGATCGATGTTGTGGACTCTGGGAGACCCTCTCCTCTCTGCCGCCAGCGATGGTGGGTGGGAAAATCTCCATCATGTTCTGCACGATCCCTCTGGTATTCCAGCAATCGATTCATCCTCTCCTCTACCGAATAAAAGAGGAGACGTTATCTTTATACCGGGGGTCCAGGAGTGCGAAGACCCAGTACAGTTTGTTCTCCACTATCCGGACAACACGTGTGTCCCGGGAAAAGCAGCCGCAGCATGAAGTCAGCCATGTGTGCCAGACTCTGATAGGCATGACGTCACTGCCCCACCAGAAGGATCACTTGCCATTTCCTCCTCTTCCGCCTCTCTCCGCCCCATCCGTGCTGACCAATGGACGCACACAGCCTGACTGCTACTCCCTCGCCGCCAGCATCCTCCTCCTCTTCCACAGCCACCTCCACGTCGTCCTCCTCCTCCTCATCCTCCTCCTCCTGCAACTGCCACCGTGAAGCAGACAAAAGTGTGGTCTGACTGTGTAGCTCCGTTGCGTCTCCTCCTACCCCCGTCTCCTCTGCGTGCAATGCGTTCTCCCTTATTGCGATGAGCGATTCTTTAAGGACGCATAGGAGCGGGATGGTTACGCTCACTATAGCGTCCTCGCTGCTGACCTTCTTGGTGGACTCCTCAAAGATACGCAGTACATCGCATATGTCTGCCATCCATGGCCACTCGTGGTTGGCAAACTGAGGGAGCTGAGTTGGAGGCACGCGTGGATTCATAATCTGGTACTCCATCAATGCTCTCTCTGCTGCTCACACACCCTGGCCAACATGGAATAGGTGGAATTCCAGCGAGTCGGCAGGTCGCACAACAGCCGATGTTCAGGCAAATGGAGGCGTTGCTGGAGTTTTTTTAAGCTAGCAGCAGCTACAGTTGACTTCGAAAGTGAGCGCACAAGCGCTGCACTTTCACCAGTAGCCTGCCAGGTTGGGGTAAGTCTTTAGAAATTTTTGGACTACCAGATTAAAAACGTGGGCCAGGCATGGTACGTGATTGAGTTCGGCAAGCTCCAGAGCCGCCACCAAGGTTACGGCCGTTATCGCACACGACTATGCCTGGTCCTAGCTGCAGCGGCGACAGCCACATCTCCGTCTGCTGCAATATGGCGTCCCTCACCTCTGGGGCGCTGTGCTTCCTGTCGCCCAGCTGATGAGGCTTAAGCACCGCCTGCTGACGTCTCCCCGCGCCAGTGCTGCAACGCTTCCAGCTAGCCGGCTGAGGGCGATGTTAAGGCAGAGGAGGAGGAGGAAGAGGAGGGGGTTTATCAGAACCCCTGCTGGCAATCTTGGGCGGGGGTGGTAGGTAGGGACCGTCTCTCTTGCGACCCCGTCCCCGCTTCCACAACATTCACCCAGTGTGCCTTCAAAGAGATGTATCGTCCCTGGCCGCAAGCGCTTGTCCATGAGTCGGTGGTCAAGTGGACCTTTGCGCTGACTGCGTACCTCAGGGCCCGCCTGATGTTACGCGACACGTGCTGGTGCAGGGCGGGGACGGCACTCCGGGAAAAGTTAGTGGCGGCTGGGGACGGAATAGCGAGGTGCAGCAGCCGCCATCAGGTCGCGGGAAGGCCTGCGTCTCCACAAGCTAAACGGCAACATCTCCAGGGCCAGCAGTTTGGAGATGTGGCAGTTTAAGGCTTGGGCTTGGGGGTGACTCGAGGCGTACTTCCGCCTGCGGTCGAACGCCTGCGAGATGGACAGTTGATGGGACGAGGAGTGTGAAGGTGCAGGCGAAGATGCGGGGGAAGGGGAGGCTGAAGGAGAAGGCCCAAAGTAGCCGAGGCAGAGGCAGATGTGGAGGTGTCCTGGCTGGAGGTCTGGACCGCAGTGGCAGCACACAACAAAGGGGAAGAGGCAGTGGCAGGAAGACCTTGCGCAGGTTGTATTGCGTTTGCTCTCTCCACTCAGCCCAGTGCTTGACTTCCAAGTGACGCCGCATGCCTGAGGTGGTCATATTGCTCTTCTCAGAGCCCCTACTCAGTTTTGAGTGGCAGAGTGTGCAAACCACGCTCAGTTTGTCATCCGCACAAACATTAAAAAATCTCCACACCACAGAAGTACGAGGCCTCGATGGGGGAGCTTCGCGCGACTGTCTGCTGCCGGGAACAGCTTCGGCCCTGCTGGCTGTGGCCTCACTTCTCTGTCTGGACTGTCCTCTGCCTCTGGACATCCCTCTGCTGTGGACATCCCTCTACCTGTGGACATCCCTCTGCCTCTTGCTGCCTTTTTTCGGTGCTGTGCAGACCACCACCTCTCCACTGCTTTCCCCGCTGGACATCACCCTGGTCAAGTGGGGTCGGTCATTTCGTCATCCACCACCTCCTCTTCCACTTCCTCACTCTGCTCCTCCTCCTGCCCACTGGACATTCCAACAGCCTCCCTTGATGGCAACTGCGTCTCATCATCATCATCGGCTCATGATAACAGATGCTGGTTCAGGGTCCACAATCAGCAGGAGATGGCGAAATACTCAAGTGGTTGGGCATCACTACAAACAAATTCCTCTGGTAGCTCCAGGGATTCCTTCCGGCACATCTGAAAAAGGACCCGAAAAAAAGCTCCTGGGAGGGGGTCAAGGGTGGTTTGACTCTGTTGGCCAGGTGTGGAGGAAGGAGGGTCAGAGTGAGACTGTGTGGATGACTGGCTGGTGGACAACTGTGTGGAAGCGCTATCGGCTATCCATTGCACCACCTGTTCACACTGCTCAGGCCTCAACAGCGGTGTAACCCACCCCCTGCTTAACTGTCCATAAAGGCAGGGATTCTGGATGAGCGGAAATCCTGGCTGCCCCTCACCAGCACGCATTGTATCCCCACTGGCTTCAACAAGGCCCCCAACAGCATTTCCGCGCCCCCGTCCGATTTCGCTAGCCCTCCGCATTTTTTTTTTTTTTTGTTACACTATTTGGCGTACACAGCCGTATACTAACAGGTCAGACGGTGTGTATTAACACCACGTATATAAAAGATTTTGCAAGCACGCAGAACGCACAATACAGGTGCCAAATAAAATGCCTTTTTTTTATATTTCTAGGTACACAGCCGTGTACTAACAGGTCAGACGGTGTGTATTAACACCCACGTATATAAAAGATTTTTGCAAGCACGCAGAACGCACAATACAGGTGCCAAATAAAATGCCTTTTTTTTTATATTCTAGGTACACAGCCGTGTACTAACAGGTCAGACGGTGTGTATTAACAGCACGTATATAAAAGATTTTTGCAAGCACGCAGAACGCACAATACAGGTGCCAAATAAAATGCCTTTTTTTTAATATTTCTAGGTACACAGCCGTGTACTAACAGGTCAGACGGTGGGTATTAACAGCACGTATATAAAAAGAGTTTTGCAGGCACGCAGAACGCACAGTACAGGTGCCAAATAAAAGGCCTTTTTTTTTTATATTCTAGGTACACAGCTGTGTACTAACAGGTCAGACGGTGGGTATTTACACCTGGTATACAAAAAGGGTATTGCAGGCACACAGAACCCAGAACACTAGAGCCAAAGAAACTGTATTTAAAAAAAAAAAAATGTACACAGCCGTATACTGCCAGAAGATCAGATGGTGCATATACACACTAGGTATATAACAGGGTTTTGCAGCCAAAAAGAACGCAGAACAGTAGTGCCAAATATAGTTTGGTATGTAGCAGAGCACCTAATACACCACTAATGCCTCTCTCTGTCCCCTACTCCAGCAGCTATCCCTGAATACAGCAGCTGTTCTCTGCAGAGTGTATATGGTAGTAAAGCTATCACTGTACTGCACTATAGTAGCCCTGATAAGGGCTTTTAAATCACGCTCCTGCCTGTCCAACAGCTAAAACTATCTCTCCCTTCTCCAGCCTCTGTCCCTGACTAAGTTCACGCAGCATATGCGAACGAGCAGGAAGACCTGAGTTTTTAATATTCAAGGTCACGTGGTTTTTCCAGCCAATCCATGTAGACGCCGTTTTCGCGCTGCCAGCGTGCTCCGCGGGCCTGTCATACCCCCCCTGCATAGTGATTGGTGGAAAAAGAGCGCCAGGGAAGGTGGGAGGGGAAACGAATTCTTCTAAGTGCGCCATCGCCGTTATACTCGATCGAGTATGCCGAATAGCGTAGTATTCGATCGAATACCGGCTCGATCGAACACTACTCGCTCATCTCTATTAAGAAGTCATTATCAGCATTTACTGTGAGCTGAGAAATGATGATAATTACCACCAAAATAATCTAGTCAAGTACCACCAGCCTCAAAAAAGTCACAGGCATATCTATTTTTATAGACTGTCCAGAAATTTCTGAACGGTTGGCAACTCTGACACGTGCAGGTACATGGGCTGTGTACAATGTAGCTAATAAGTCTGGTTAGCAGAATCTTGTTTTGTTGGTGACTGGTAAATTTAGATAGCAGAGTCAATACTCTCTAGGGCCAGAGCCCTCTATATTTTACAGCATGCCTTCTGTGCATCCCAATGCAAGCTGTCAAAACAGACTAAAGAGCAAGCTGAATGTAATGCTCTCCTCAGGGTGATTGTGGTCACAGGGGAACCATGTGTTTTTCATGCACCCTCACACAAAGATTTATAGAGTGCAAGAAAACAATTACATCAAAGAACACAATTACAACTGTATTTCTGCTCCATCTGTCTGCACCCAAGTGATCAATCACCAAACTATTCATTAAAGGGGCTGTCCCAAGATTTAAATTTATCCCTACCCAAAGAACAGTGGGGATCCAAACACTGGGACCCCCACCGAACATCAGAGCAGGTGTCCTGTGTCCTCTTTGGGACTGACAGATATAGCCAAGTACAGCACTCAGCTATCTCCAGCAGTCCATGGAGATTAATGGAGTGCAGTGCACATGCGTGGGTCCTGGCAGTTAGACCCTCACCAATCAGACGCTCATAAGTAAGTTTAAATCTTTAATCCATTAAGACCTTCAGAACCAGGCCACTTTTTTACTTTCCTTTTTTTTTTTCCTTTTCGGGCTTCCAAGAGCCATAACTTTTTTATTTTTCCATTCATATAGCCATATGAGAGCTTGTTTTTTGTTGACAAGTTGTATCTTTTATTAGCACCATTCAATGTACTTTTATTTTTGGGGGGGATTTATGCTGGCTGCCCATTAATCAGTTAATATGGCAGGCGTGGGAGCTTTCACAAGGCTGCAGGCTGCCATAGCAACCAATTGGCAACCCCTGATTTCACCATAGGGTACCGATCAGACATCAGAAGGAGCCCCGTTTCTCTGACTATCCTCTCAGATGTCACAGTCACTGTTGACTGTGGCATCTGAGGGGTTCCATGACTGGAGTCAGAGTTAGCTCCAATCCCAGTCATTGCCAGCTGGTGTCAACTGTATTAGACAGCTGACACAAGTCGCATATGGAGTGGGCTCAGCTGGTGAGCCTGGTCTGTACACCGCTTCCACACCACTGACATATATTTACATGGAGCAGTCGGGACACAAACTGTAAACTGATCAAGCGTTAACTGATATGTCACATTCATCAGTTTTAAATTTATGTTCTTTACTGTTAAAAAACAGTAGTCTATTAAGGCTAGTTTCACAAATTTGGCATGGCAATCCAGTAGCTGCCATGGATCCAGCATAGTGCCTAGTTCCTGCCGCACCCCACTGACTCTAATCGGAACCAGTGTGGATCTGGCTGCTCCCCGGCATTACTGCCAGGATTCAGCCGGTCAAACATTGATGAGCACAATGGTTTTTATCTGGTTGAATCCCAGCATTTATGCCAGAGTGCAGCCAAATCCCTGCCAGTTCCCATTAGACTAGGGTTACACAGCGACACTGGTCACGCGATACCTGTCGCAGCCAGGATCGCTGAGTAGCGGGGATCCTATAGAAATTAATGGGATTGCAGTCCTATTGGATTTCTTGCGACTGCAGCGGCAATCCCATTAGTTTCTATAGGATCCCGCTACTCACCGTATAGCCCTAGCCTTATAGTCAAAGTGGTCTAGCGGGTAAGCAGCACTATTCGGCTATGCTGGATCCAGAGAAGTCTGCTGGAACAGCCTGATGAATTGCTGTACCACATGTGTGAAAGTAGACTTAGTTAAATATTCTTTGACTATAGAAATCCATTGTACATTGAAGTCATTGTAACTTGAGGCCATACCTCTGTGGAAAACTTTTTGAGGCCCCCAAAATGTCAGCCCAAAATAATACAAAACGTAGATTACACAGAATTAAGTGAATAGCTAAATGCCCTAATCTGATGCCAGAGGATCAGCTCATCTTGGTACAAGTAAAGAGCAGTATAGGACACGTTATACTGCCCTGTACTGTAGAGAGGCAGTATTAGAATGGTAATCAGTGCAAGCATTTCAGTAATACCCATGAAATGCCTCTGCTGATTGGTTGGATCTTCCAGCCAATCACACATACCACAGATGCTGATGGTCTGTGGCATTGTATGTTGAAAATACTTTCTTTATAACGGCCCAGGAAACACAATTTTATGTTAAAATGTTGTAGCCTCAGGCCATTGTGAGACCACTGTATAGGACAATTGTTATGGTGTTTTTTGTATTGTCCGATATACAGATGTAGCCGAGCTAAATTTGATGGTTAAGGCCCCTGTCACACGAGCGAGTTTTCCGTGCGGGTGCAATGTGTGACATGAATGCATAGCACTCGCACTGAATCCTGACCCATTGATTTCATGCATCAGTTCTGCGTTGCGTGAAAAACGCAGCATGTTCTATATTCTGCGTTTTTCATGCAGCCCTGGACAAGGGCCCCATAGAAGTGAATGGGGCTTCAGTGAAAAATACATTGCATCCTGAAGCAAGTGCAGATGCAATGCGTTTTTCACTGATGGTTGCTAAGAGATGTTGTTTGTAAACCTTTAGTTTTTTATCACCCGCGTGAAAAACGCATCAAAACGCATTGTACCCACGTGGAAAAACTGAACAACTGAACGCAATCGCAGACAAAACTGACTGAACTTGCTTACAAAATGGTGCGAGTTTCACTGAACGCATCCGGACCTAATCCATCATGCTCGTGTGAAAGAGGCCTAACAAGTTAAGTAAAAAATGGCAGAAAAAGGTTAACTAACTCTTCCAAAGTATTTTAATGGCTTTTGTCACAAGATGGCATGAATGTGATGTGAGTTATCAGAGTCAATTTTAGCTTGGCTACATCTGTAACTGATGCATGTGCTTTGTACGACATTTTGAATTAGGCATTTTTTAGCTGTCAGATAAAGTACAATCATAGATTGCATTTTCAGTCCTGTATGTGACTTTCAATATTGCATTGACCTATATCATTATCTGTAAAGGTTTATCTACTTGTTCTTTTCTTTTGTAAAGGTTTCCCACGACTTTGCAATAAATTTTAATGAAGACAACCCAGAATGTGCAGGTAACATTACATTTCTGTGAATGTTAGAATGGTTGTTATATAATATACTGTCATAGAGAAAATAGTAAATAGTAAAATAAAGGATATATTCATTTGCTCACACAGTGCAGTGCATATTAAGTTGCTCACACAGTGCAGTTTTCTATGTGTCTTCTTTAGGCAAGGGCTACACGGCGACACTGGTCACATGACAGCTGTCACTACCAGGATCGCTGAGTAGCAGCGATCCCATAGAAATGAATGGGATCGCCGTGGCACGGCTGGATTTCTTGCGACTGCCGCAGCGATCCCATTCATTTCTATGGGATCACCGCTGCTCAGCGATCCTGGCCGTGACAGGTTTCGCACGAACAGTGTCGCCATGTAGCCCTTGCCTCAGCCAAAACCATGGGTGGATCCTATACAAAGATAAGTTCTGGGCTGTACTGTGATAAAAAAACATGCAGTCTGACATTAAAATTATAATCTACATTAAGAAATAAACTAAAATATAAAAATAATATCTACAGGGTGGGCCATTTATATGGATACACCTAAATAAAATGGGAATGGTTGGTGATATTAACTTCCTGTTTGTGGCACATTAGTATATGGGAGAGGGGTAACTTTTCAAGATGGGTGGTGACCATGGCGGCCATTTTGAAGTCGGCCATTTTGGATCCAACTTTATTTTTTTTAGTGGGAAGAGGGCCATTCAACTGGCCCACAACGACTAATCCACTTTCCAGTAAACTGTTCATCTAGGAACGCTCGGACCTGACACCCATAATGTGGTGGTGCACCATCTTGCTGGAAAAACTCAGGGAATGTGCCAGCTTCAGTGCATAAAGAGGGAAACACATCATCATGTAGCAGATGAATGGCCCCCAAGGTCTCCCGATCTGACCCCCTTAGACTTTTATCTTTGGGGTTATCTGAAGGCAATTGTCTATGCTGTGAAGATACAAGATGTGCAGCACCTCAAACTACAGATAATGGAAGCATGTTGTCACGAGGGAGACAAGGGAATGTGCGCCCTGTACTGAATACCCCCCGTTCTCTCCCTGCCTGCTTGCCTCAGTCGGCCCTAGGCGGCCGCGGACAACCACGGTGACGGTCCCTGCTCTGTATAAGTGCGCAGGGAGGGACAGGGAACAATAGGAGAGACAAACACAGACGAAACAAGCACAATATAAGAATAGTCAGCAAGCCGGGTCATACACAGGAGATAACGTCAATACCGGGGGAGAAGCAAAGAGAGGTCGAAGTCCAAGTCCAAGGGTCAGGGTAAAACAGCAAATCAAACACAAGGTCGCTCAAGCTCTGATCAAAGTTGTAACGCTAATCACAGGCGATTAGGGAGGACAACTAGTGGCTTTAAATAGCCCTCCACTGGGTCATGTGACGGGGCCAGCGTCACATGACCTCATTTGCATACTGAGCGCTGGCCAAACGTGACCAGCGCTCAAATATGCACCAAATTTGGTCATGCGGCGTGGCCAGCGCCACATGACCCAAAACCAGTAATAAAAGTATATAATAAATGTTCTGAGCGCTGGTAGTCCCGACCAGCGCTCAGATGTCCCCGCCTGCTCGTTTACTAGGAGGGCGGGGAGGACGCTGTATCAGTGCACGCGCCGGGCCCTCTCCTGTGAGTGTCGTCATGGAGACGAGGACGCTTCCTGCGTCCTCGCTCCAGCGCACTCCTGGGAGACCGGCGGAGCGGCAGAGGGGAAGCGCGCCGCCGGCTCCCCGTTACACATGTGCTAGCATTTCTTCTGCGGTGTTGCTATCTGTGTGAAGAGTGGGAAAAGAGGGTTGCATTGACAATCCAACACAATGGGCAGCACTTTGAACACAATGTATAGGTGGTCAGAAACTTGTAAATAACTCATGAAAGAATAAAGTTATGTTAAAACCAAGCACACAATTGTTTTTCTTGTGAAATTCTCAATACGTTTGATGTGTCACATGACCCTCTTCCCATTGAAAAAACTAAAGTTGGATCCAAAATGGCCGCCATGGTCACCACCCATCTTGAAAAGTTTCCCCCCTCCCATATACTAATATGCCACAAACAGGAAGTTAATATCACCAACCATTCCCATTTTATTCAGGTGTATCCATGTAAATGGCCCACCCTGTATAATATATACATACTATGAAGCTATATAGGGTTGGTTTAGTTTCCCATAGCAACCAATCAGATTCCACCTTTAATTTTTTAGAGCTTAGGTGTTATCTGATTGGTTGCTATGGGCAACTAAGCCAATTCTACTTTACACCAGTTTGATAAATCTGTCCCATAATCTTTAAATGGAAAAGATAGAGTCATTTTATAGTAAAGGGAGAGCTCTGGATACTGTGAGTGGTTTTCTGCAATTGTCAAAACTTCCATCTATACTGATATCACCATTAATATCAATAATCGGTTTCACAGTCACATGTAGTTTATGGCTAATTTTTTTGCACATATCTGGCCATATCTACTGTGAGGGGGCACATACTTGGCCATAGCTACCATTAAGGGGGCAAACATGGCCATAACCACTGTGAAGTGGGCATAATGTGGGCATAACTAGAATCTGGAAGCACAGTGTGGGCATTACTAAAGTGAAGGGGGCACTATGTGGGCATTACTAATGTGAAGGGGGCATTGTGTGGGCATTACTACTGTGAAGGGGGCACGATGTGAGCATTACTATTGTGTGCTGGCACAAAGGGAGAATAATTACTATGTAGGGGCATTAAGGGGACTGCATGTGTATAATTATGTTTTGGGGCGGAGATAGATGGGTGGCCTAGTGTGAAAAACATTGCTGCAGCATGCTACGCAGGCCACAAATATAGTCTCTCTATGTCTGTGTTTTTCAAAAGTTGGGAGGTATAGATATTCTGATGAGTTAGACTGCTTTCACACAATCAGTGTTTGTTTAGTGATTTCAATCAGTGATTTGGAGCAAAACCCAGGACTGGAGTACAGAGAGAAAGTATAATGGGAAGATTTGCACTTGTTATGTATTTTCAATTTCCTCCTGTTTTTGGATTAAAATTACTGAAGGAAATCACTGATCACACACTGACCAAACACTGGCTGTGTGAACGTGGCCTTACAGGACACAGAAGAAACAGTTCAATTATAAATTCGGCTCTGCTTTATCTATATATACAATGTACATGATCCTTTACACATCTGATTTCTGCCTTCCTTTGGAGGCATATATCCAGAGAATGGCCCCTTTCAGATGGACGACTTGCAGCGTGAGTATGTTGCAGCACCCCTCCTGACCTCTCAGCACTGACCGGGTCGCATAGCATAATATTGATTTATGATGCTATGTAACCCTTACAGTTCTGGAATGTATTGAATAACACTGACAGCATTATGTCAGTGTTATTCAATACATTCCAGACCTCTAAGTGTTATTTAGCATCATAAATCAATATATATGTGATCCCAGTCAGTGCTGGGAGGTCAGGACGGGAGCTGCGGCATACTCATGCTGCGAGTCTGGAACATGGAACTCACTCGTCTGAAAGGGGCTTATCTCCCACCTAGAGATGAGTGAATCAATTCTATACTAATCGGATTCTACTCAAATTTTGTATTCGGTCTGGGTGAATATTTTTCTGGGGGAAGAGAAAAATAATTTAAAAAATCAGTACAAAATGAGAGATTTCTGAAAAAAATATAAGTCCTAGAGTGTCATACCTAAATCGAATTCTGAGCGATTTGCTGATCTCTACTCCCAACACACACCTCCAAAGCAATACGGCATCTGTAGTGTCTTATTAACTGAGTACACTCTCCCATACATTGGACTCTGTTAGCAGCCATTGGAAAATAGAACCTTATGGGTGCATTCTGCATATTACAAAACTGAGGTGTGAACAGAGCCTTATATATGTTACACTGTATCATATCATCACATTTTGGTAAAAAAAAAAAATTAAATAAAAAATAACAAACCTTTCTGTAAGTACAATCAGCACCTTTGCCTGTTCTGCTGTATCAAAGGAAAAATATTCTACACAACATTCAAGATATTTAGATGGTATGTGCGGAGAAAAGATGCATGAGTTTATTATCTTACCAACAACAGCTGATGCAGCATGGCCGGGTCCCATCTGTTGCACAGCCGCAAGTAATTTTGTGAATAATGTGCCCTATAATATATACATACAAGACACTAGATGAATGCATTCTGAAACCCATATTCCTGCTAACTTCCCTATGCAAGTTTATTCAATCTATTGTAAATACCCCACAGCAACCTGACGCCATCATTAAGATACTGGAAAAACTTCCTTAGTCCTAATGAGCCTCTCCCGGCGATCATTACTAAATTGCACATTCTGTTCATATTGATGTACAATAGTGGATGCTCTGTATTGTGCAATTCCTTGCGCTGCTCTGATATTTCAGTCTTTCCTGTCTGATTGAGAGCTATAGCGCTGTTCATCCATATCTTCCTGGTCCATGGAGAGAATACACTAACTACAATAAAGATTGGCCTTTATCCAGACAAAGCATTGGGAGAGAGAATATACAGTATTTTTCATCAGGTTATAAGACGCACCTATGTTTGCCTTCAGACCTCAAATTAGACACTCAACCTTTATCAGACCTTAGCCCAGACCCCCATATCAGACCCCTATATCTGACACAATAGTACACGCACTATGTCCAGATGTTAAATGCAGTCAGGACTATGCAGTGCAGCCCCCCGGAGAAGAACAGGGGGTGGTGAGTACTGCCAGCTCTAGCACCATTACACTCACCACTCCCCGCACCTCCTGCATACTAGTAAGAGCTTCCATAATGGAAGAGATCGCTAGTATTCACTTTATAAGAAGCACTGCCATTTTCATCTACGTTTGGGGGGAAAAGTGCATATTATAATGTGAAAAATATGGCAAATGTGCCTAACATTACAGATTGCCATGCAAATGAAGACTTGTAGGAAGGTGCGGTATCATTGTGTTGAATTTTGGAGCAGGACAATTTTTTATTTATTTTTTTTGTGTCCACGTCATTTTTGTGTCCAGTGGAGCTTGTTGTAGCACAGCAATGGTGTTTTTTCCAGGAGTTTTTAAATACCCTTCTCTATAAGGAAAAAAATGCTTGAACCCAGCCCAGCCTTCCCTTTGCTTGCTCGCCATCAACAGTGCAGCAGTGAGCAGGTGTAACTGCAAGCCGTCCCATACATTTCAATGGGACGACTTATTCCTATACAAGTGGCCTTCCCTTTAACCAGCTGATCGGTGGGGTTGCCGGGTGTTTATGGACTGGACTGGGTCCTTGCACGAGAGGCTATATGGGTAGTGCTGGCTTGATTCCTGATTTAGACAACCCCTTTAGGGTACACCACATGGCACAGTCGTGATCCGGTCGGATTGCGGCCATGTTGCGGTCAAGAACCATGTGGGCAATTAGCCTGCAGCTGGCTTTCATTTAACTAATGAAGACTGAGATACATAGTTAATCTTTATTAGCTAATGGCCACGCAGCAACGTCAATACCGTGTGGCCATTAACAATGAAGACTAAACAGTGCGGTCTTGATTAATTAAATGAAAGAGCTGCAGGCTAATTGGCCGCGTGGTTCTTGATCACAGAACGGCCGCAACCCAAGCGGATCATGACGTTGCCGTGTGGCCGTACCCTTAAAGAGGTTTTCAGGTACCCAGCAGGACCCATTGACTCCCCTTAATTCATCCTAATTGGCCTGCAGAAGAAAAATTTCAGTTCACTTACTGCATGGATCGGCGCTCTGGAACCTGATCATATGATACACTCTTCGGAAATCCTATTTCTGCCAGAACCATGTCCTGTAGTCTATAAACCAGGTTTCCAGTCTAGTCTATGGATTGAGCACATCACCTCTACAGACCAGGACTGGAGAGGTACTGTGAACAGGGCCAGAGCTAATCGTATCACTGCCGCATGTGCAAACTCTTGGATCCACATCATCTGCAGAGGTATACAAATAGTTACAGCCCTGCCTACAGCACCTTCACCTTCCTAATCCTGGGCTATTGAAGTGACGTGCCGCTTCATAAACCAGACCAGAAACCTGGTGTTCTAATTGATGGACATGATGTTTTTAAATATAGGATTTTTGTAGAATGCTGCAACATTTGACTGGGTTACAGAGTAGCCAATCCATGCAACTTCAAGGCGATGGGTATATTGGGAAATTTTCTCTGCAGGCAAGTTAAGATTTATTAAGGTAGGTTGATGGTTCCCACTCAGCCCTAGAAAACCACTTTAACTAAACACACCAATTATGAAATTAATATGAAATTTCATTATGGCTCCACAAACACTACTTGTCTCTGTTATGACGCACAACTTTTTATGGTTTCCTCCCATACATAGGGACTTGGCTGTAATTGCACCCACAGAAGCACCCAAGTTTTACTAAGATTACCAGTTGTAGTAATTCTAGTATTTTTAAATGCTTATTATAAGTAACTGACTATTTTCTGTAATGTGGTGTCACACTCTACTTTGCATCTGCCAATTTTCATGCAGGTGCTCGCCATATTGCTTCCATTATAAATACCCATATTTGATATTATATTTTTTCTTTGTAGGTATACAAGGAGTGGTAGAGGCCTATCAGAACTGCCTGCCTAAGTTACAGCTGTATGGGCCAACCAACATTGCTCCCATTATTCAAAAAGTGGCAAAGTCGGCTTCAGAGGAGACACACACTATGGAAGCCACGGTGAGGCATAAAAATACTAATACATAAAGGAGAAACTGATCAAAACTAGTGCAAAGGAAAAGTGGAGCAGGTGCCCCAAGGAGCCAGTTACATTTGAGGTTTTCATTTCTACCGATTGGTTGTTTAGATAAATCTCCCTCATAGGGTGGGTAGATAGATAGATAGATAGATAGATAGATAGATAGATAGATAGGTAGAAAAAGATATCGGCAGCACCGCAAAGTATAGCCAAGGTGCAAGCCCAGTGATCTGACAGCGATCCAACACAAAAATCAAAAATCAGGCAGCACTCTCAAAAAATAAAAAGCAAATCAAAATGTATTTACCCATGTGGGACATGCAACGTTTCGGCTCAACTGAGCCTTTCTCAAGCTTTTTTAGATAGATAGATAGATAGATAGATAGATAGATAGATAGATAGATATTGTTCTCTAGATTAGTGACTGTCCCAGAGGTTGAAATGCCATAAAAGTATAAAGTATAATGGGAACATCAATTAAAACTGGAACAAAGGAAGAGGATTTTCAGTTGCTATGGCCAACCTGGGGTACCCCCAGAAATCTAGCAGTCAGTAGATTCCCATTCTCATTGTGTCAAACTCAACACCGGTGGCCACAGTTTATCCTCCTCTTATCTAATAGAATGTGAAGCCTGAGAAAGAGAGACACAAGTGAACAATGCCAAAGCCAGGCAAATTCCCTCTTGTGAGGCTATCTCTTACTCTCTTATTATGTACCACAGTCTGCATGTTCCTCTCCTCACCAAGCTCTGCCCTTCTGCTGTGATGTTCTCTTCCCAGGGGAAAATTCATGGATAAAACAACATGGTACTACATACTCTATAAGCCCTAGGATGGAGGTAAAAAAAGGCACTAAGCACAAAAGATTAGACACAAAAAAGAATTTGGTCCTCAGACCAGTCTAAACTAAAAACTAAACCTCAAAATTAATTCAGACTCAAGCCCACACCCCAAAAATGATTCATACTCAGACCAAACTAATAAATAAATTACTAAATAAATACAGACCCCAGACCAGACAAGGCCCTAAATTTATTCCAGACTCTACACCAAATCTCAGAATTAGGGCTCATGCACATGAACATATTTTATTTCCGTGTCCGTTCCGTTTTTGTTTTTTTTAAGGACCATATGCGGAACCATTCATTTCAATGGGTCCGCAAAAAAAAAACGGAAGACACTCCGTGTGCATTCCATTTCTGTATATCTGTATTTCCGTTCTGCAAAAAAATAGAACATGTCCTATTATTGTCCACATCACCGACAAAGATAGGACTGTTCTATTAGGGGCCAGCTGTTCTGTTCCGCAATATACGGAATGCACACCATTTTTTTGCGGATCCGTTTTTTGCAAAATACATACAGTAGTGTGCATGAGCCCTTAATTTGGGCATCAGACTCCAAAAGTAATTCAGTAATTCAGAGCAGGTGCACTATATAAATCCACCCCCAGACCAAACCCCTGTATACAGTGTATACATATCCCTTACCATATCACCTAATTCAATGTTATTTGAATTTTTTGCAATTTTTTATCATAGTTGAGGACATAGAATGGCATGACATTTAACCACGCTACACTCTACAGTTGTAGCATATTGGCAGCCTAAATACTGTTATATTAACCTTCAACCTAAATTTTAAATGAACCTTGTAAGTTATTTCTGAAATCTTGCAATTTTTCTATACATGTCATAGGAATACCTCATAAGCCTTTATAGTCCGACTTTAAGAAATTGGATGCCAGTATTAACAATATTGCAAGTAACAGACGTTGCTCTTGTGACACTGTTGGAACTCATGGGATCATCACAAGCCGTCAAGCAGTCATCTCATCTGAAGCTAGTACTCTCTGGAACAGCAATCTGTCAGCTGTGATGTGCTAATATAAAATGTCTGATATTTTTAACCCATATCTATATAATAGGCTTTCTTACTTATCCAGAGAATCCAGAGAATAGAGAGTTGTTCCGGTGGTTTACTGTACAGTTTTATTTTCTGATATCAGCAGTTGTGATTAAATCATATTCAAGTCTAGTACAATTAATTTATTCTATCTTTGAGGCATTGTCAGACTGAACCATTTGTAAGGGCCACAACAAAATTTAAAGGGGCATCCTCACCTAACATTTTTGGCATATCGAAAGTACAGTATATGCCATAAATGTCTGATATTTGCAGGATTCCACTTCCAGAAGTCCCACCTATCAAGAAAATGGAGGTTCCCTTCTCCTCCATTCACACTCCATAAAGAAGGAGACCATGTGTGCGTGCCTCTCCATGATCACAAAGTGCCTTAACACTTACTTGTCCCTGCTCCCACATTACTCTTCACTTCCCCTCTCTCCAACATGGAAAATACATGTGAGCAGCTACCAGACACAGACAAGCATGTTTATGACCAGATGGTCGGGGGAGCAGAGAATGACTATGTGTGGTTATGCACCCCTGCTTTAAGGCATGAGTGCTCCTAATGTTAAATTTTCAGGACAATGCTGTCAGGTGTGCCTGTATCTTCCCTTAATGCGTATTATGACAGATCAACATTTTAGAATGAGGTCCTTTATTTGTTATCCCCTCTATAAGCATGAGCAGACAACCCCTGAATAGAGTCATTCTCAACCCAGGCCTGGGGGTACTACAAATTATTTATTGTTATGCATTGCATTTAACTGTTTGTTTCCTGTGTATCACTACCAGCAAGGAAGATATGGCAAAGGTTGGCAGGAACAGAGTTAGCTACCCTGTTCCTCCCCTTTTGGTAGGAGTAGGCTGGTCCTGCTTCCTGAGAGGAGGGAGAGTTCCTGTCTAGAGACAGAGTAGAGAGGACACAGACTGCAGTGCTCCTTCTCCTACAGATAATTCTCCAGAGAGAACCATTACATGGTTGTCTAAAGTAAAGCCTTGAGAAGATAAAGACAGCAGAGTGAACTGCTAAATTCAGCTTCTACAGACACTGCTGTGAAGTGAGAGAATACTGCTAAGTCACCCTTCACTAAACAACCACTAGGCCAGCATCATCTAAATGCTGAATTCCCACCAAGCAACCTGCTTCAATATCCTTGCTTGTGCCAGAGAAGAATTGCACTAAAGCCTGCTGCTACTGTATGTATTTCCGGTTCTACGTTGCATTTAATAAAAAGGACTCTGTTACATTCAACTCTGGCCTTATTCTTCAGTGCTATAACTTTCAGCGTAACAGACTTTAGGGAGGGACTGCCTGAGGTAGGACACTGGCCCACTACTACCTCAATTCTCTACACCGACTCGGGGGGCTCTCTACACATGCGTCTTCACCTGGCACAAAAAAAAACTGATCCTAGGGAATTAAGTTGTAGGGTTACATAAACTGAACTTAAGGCAATTAGAAAATGTCTTCAAAGAACTAGTTGTCCAGATGAAGCAACCCCTCTTTGCATGTATGTTATAAGTATGGAACTATAGGCAAGCCTAGATCTAAATGGAACAGTGCAATTCATTATCATCACTCATGGTCATAGCCAAAGCACTGTGTTGCATCTGTCTAACAATGTGGAAGCAATGTGGCTATAGATGATTGTTAACCTTTAGCTCTACTTAGATGCCCTACGGTGTTTTGGGTGGACAAGCAGAAGCTGAAGCAGTCTTGTTAGTGGACCAGAATATCTAAAGGATACTTTGTTTGTTCTAGTATCATTTTCTTTTAATGTTACACAATATCTGCAAAAATTAAAATAATTTTGTATTTGTTTGCAGCAATACTTCATTCTGCTCATCTTAACGGATGGGGTTATCACAGACATGGCTGACACCAGGGAAGCCATAGTTCACGCCTCTCATCTTCCTATGTCAGTCATCATCGTCGGTGTTGGAAATGCTGATTTTAGTGACATGCAGATGTTGGATGGAGATGATGGCATACTGAGGTCACCCAAGGGAGAACCTGTACTGCGGGATATTGTTCAGTTTGTGCCATTCAGGAATTTCAAACACGTATGTATCCCTCCAAAGCCTGATTATGTGAGTGTGACAGACAGAACATGACATTTATCATTGTCAGTTTCAAAAATAGACGTTCATTATTTAAAATATGATTTATGAGTTACATGTGAACGTGATATACCTTACCAATCAACAATCCAGTTCACTGTTACAAATTCACCCCAAGTTTTTAGTCAGCTATCCACTGGTGATTGACCATCATACAGGATAAAGCATTCTGCCCTCTGTAGCTATAAAGCTGGCAATACACTTTAGATTAATGTTGACCAATTCCATCCTGAATTCCATGGGACATGCCAACCAAATAATGCCTCTTGACTCTTCTCTGAAGTCAGAGGATAGAAGGATCAGACGATTGATCTTTTTTTTCTTGGAGAGATAAGCCACTGCCAAAGGTGCCTGACAGTTGCTAGTTTCTCTCCAGCCACACCAAACGTGCATGTGTATGGAGAGGTACATGAGACATAGTTGTTGGTTTAACCCTAGTATGCATAACCCGGGCCTTTTAGGCCCGCTAGCTTACTTGTTTGCTATTTTCTGCAAGATTACTTTAGTTAGAATTTTGAAACTCCAGGTATTCCTCAAGTTTGTAGTTGAGGGTATTTTCCAGTTGTTTATCAAATTTTATGTGATAGGCATATGACAATGATTTTTTGGAAAACCACATATTTACATAACACGGGCCTTTTAGGCCCTTATTATGTTTTTTATATACTCATCGGTTTATGTGTCACAAGTTACTGTGTTATTGTAATCAGGGTTGCTGGGGAGGGGGGTGGCTCATGCGTGTGTATAGAAAGACCTGTGATAATGTCATGGCCATGTGATTTTAGGAGGGAGACTGACTCACATAGCCATGACATCATCTTTCTGAACACAGTAATGAGCATCAGGAGGACAGCATACACTGTGTTTTTCCTTTGAGTTTACTGATATTGAAGGGCCCGTTCACAAGATCTTGTGAATGGGTCCCCATCTATTCCACAATTTTGCGGAATAGATGCGGTTCATTCATTTCAATGGGCATCATTAGATCGCGGACAGCTGCGGCTCTGCAAAAAAGATAGAACATGTCCTATTCTTTTCCACAATTGTGGACAAGAATAGGCATTTTGTATGGGGTGCCGGCCATGTGTGTTCCACAAATTGGCCAGCATCCGCGTTTTTGCGGATCCGCAAAAACACAGCTGTCTGATCGGCCCCTAAGTCATCAATGACACATTCTTCAACCATAGGTTTGACTGATGAAGAGACTGAAGCAATCATTTTGATGTGATGATGAAGGTGAACTTTCTTTGTCTGATGAAGACTACCTGCCACCAGCTAATCACTCTGCTTCCTCATCCAGTGATTCTTCTGATGCTGAAGCATTGGATCCAGTAGAATTGATAAATAGAACATCCAAAACTAATGTATTTTGGGACAGTACTCCTTCAGTACTTGGACGTACCCCATTACATAATATTCTGAGAAAAGCTCAAGGAGCTGTAGGAAGTCCCCAATGCTTGTCCACGTTCCTTCCCGATAGCCGGCGGCCTGTTCAGTGCAGGAGAACACTGCCTTTATATGCAGCGATCTCCTTCACTGTATGAGGACGAGGGATCACTACTGCAATTTCTCATCCTCATACGGAATCATGGTTTCGGAGCAGCAGAGCACTGTTTAGACCACATGATTTGCTGCCCAGAAACCATGATTGGTGGTGCCTGCATGAGGGATAGCATTTCACTCGTTCATCTGGTGATCGGCAGCAGATTTACATGGCCAGCTTGTCTAGGAATGTGTAAATATATGATTCCTGGAGGCCCTATCAATCACAAGAGTTCCAAGTCCACTGTTGACCCTTATCTGCATGACAGTAGACCACCACTGAGTTTATTATTAATTCCCTCACTACCTCAGAACATCAGGGATGCCAATATTAACCGCTTTCCTGCTACAAAACACCACAGTTTTACTACTTTTCATTCACAGCTAATCAGAGATAATATATATTAATCCATAATCCATCCTAGACCACCATCAATATTCAGCCACCATACGCGACCAAGAGACAAATGGTGGCGTGCTAATTCCATCCAAGTATAACAGTTCATTGGGTATGAACTAGCACATTTAAAATACACTTACCCTACTTACTCCATTTGTGGTCTGAACTACGTATTTTAGTGCTATTGATGGCAGAATTACATGACTGTGGATCCATTTTATGGTATAGTCATGGATCTGCTTCTCCCTCTTCTCATTCTTCTAGGCTGTTCCTTCTCTCTTCCACATTTCACTGTTAAACCTCCTTTAACTACAAATTTTAGTTGTATCGGTGACATCCTGGCCCTCATCCTCCATAATTCAGTATTTTAGGGGTTGTCCCTTACTCTCCAGGCATTCTTTTATTCCAGTAAGTTGCATTATTTTATGCTTTTACAATCAATCTACTGCACTTGATGTGCTTTTTACTGTGTGTGGGTGGTCTTGTTTCTACATTTAATATTTTTTTGTTTTTGTATTTAAAATCTCAATAAAATCTGAATAAAAAACATTACTACATTAAAAAAAATCAGGTTACTCCTGCAATAAAACCAGAGACTGTGAGATATTGAAAATAAAATGTACTATTTGTCTTCATACTGAGGTTCCAGAGAGGTCGAAATGAGTAACCACATATAATTACCACCTACGTACAGTATATATCCAGATTCTTTAAGATAATGTGACTTGAGAAATAAACCTCTCATACTCCGCTTGGCAAGATACATCTTTCGCACCCCCCATGTGCACAGCTGTGTATACATGATTAAATTTACATCCAGAAACAAACAGCTTTTTAAAGCCAGAGAGGTGAATCGAGCTTATGTCATATAGTATATTCCCAGATGACAGGACCTAGTAGCTGCATTGTAAATGTGTCAGAGGTCTTCACAAATTGCATAAATTAACTGGTCTTTTTAATGAGTCTTGTAGACTTTCCCCTCGTAATCTTTTATCCTAAACATATTACATTGTGAAACCCTCTGTAAATCTCCTGAGTTTCAGAGACAAACAGTGTAAAATCAATGTTGTATGTTATCCATAATCCAACATCTGCCTTTTTGTATGCAGAGTATATCTCCCTGAGGTATTTTCAGCCAGCATGATGATGGCCTTGCTTGTAGAATATGGTTGTCACGCTGTAATGTAGGCTCTTTTTGTCAAGCTAATGAAGTTAAAATTGCTGACTTTTTCTCCCCGACTTTTATATAAACTACTTATAGGTAGGTTTTTTGGCAGTAAGAAGTTACTATACAGTTACCCCACATGAAAAAAATGGCCTCAGGATTCAACATACAGTGGTTTTTATGACCCCTCATCATAAGTTGAAACCAGACTCAACATACAATGCCTCAGACTCGGATCCAACCAATCAAGGCCACTTTTCTAGTAAAATAGCTGTATTAGTTGCTAGTCAGCAGCTGTTCCTGACTATTATATGTAAGGACTTGTTTTGTCTTAGTCCTCTGCTTATTCTTCTTAAATCTTCATTTTCTCTTATCTTTGATGACATTTTGGGGCTTTAGAACTCAAGTTACAATGGTTTCAACATACAATGGACATCCTGGAACAGATTCATATTATAACTTGAGGGACCAACTGGGTATATGGCTAGTACAAGCCAAGGGTGTTATCAGTGGTACCCACACTGATTGCTTGAATGTAGAAATCCTGGCACCATGAAGGTACTGCAAAGCAGCTACATTCACTTGCAGTTTTATGAATAGTTCTGCACATTTTGGTCCAACAGATAGTCCTTTATTCTTATCTGGTCAAACCACTACTAGTTAGTACGTGAAGGCAAGTAGTAGCAGTATGCCATTACCCTTTTTAAACTGTGTTCACATTGTTTTGCCACAATCAGGTGAATAGGGCTGAGTTGTAATACCTGCATCCCCTTCATACTAGCAATTAGCTGCAATCTTTCTAAAGGGAATGTGTCACCAAAAAATGAACTGTTGTTTAAATTACATTCTTATGATAAACTTTATTTTTTAATTTAAGTGATTTTTACTTTTAATTTCTATGTCAATATCTCTATTTAAACAAAAGCCAGAGACTCCTGCAGATTTTGCACTGGCCACTAAGCCTAATAATAGATGTCACTGCTTGGTCTGTACAGATCCCTTTACTGCAGTTACCTGCTTATCTGTCATTCTATTCCTGAATATAATGATATCACCACTGTGTATAGATAAGACAGGATCCACGATTCACAATAGGTGATTGTTAAAGCTTATCTATTCTTTCCTTGTACAATGACCTCTGCACAGGTCACAGAGCATGCCTAGAAAATTTTCCCATAGAAGTCAATGAGGTCCCCTCCTTACCATTGTGTCTATGGCCCATGGGGCTGCTGTAAAGTGATTTTCTAAATGCTTTCTAAATGCTGTTAAGAACAGCGCAGGCAAGATGGCTGCCCCCATAATCAGGTTCAGGAGATAAAGAAATCTGTAATCAGAAAAAATATCAGATTAGACAAAAGGGATATGTTTTTAGCTGGCAGATAGAGATGAGCGAATCATCCAAAATTTGCTTCGCCGAATGTTCGTCAAATGTATTCAAAAAATTCGTACTTCATAAAAATCTATTAGTTCGAAGCTGCATACAAATCATACATTATTATGTAGTGTTCTGCGAACATTCTCGCACTAATAACGAACATACAATTGTTAAAGGTATGCTACTTATGTGAACACGTACGCATGAGTGTACAAATTGCGGACAAATCCTCAGCGTACTATTGTCTAGCGATTTTGTAATACGCAGGCACGCACAACGCTCGGCTTTGCTGGAGCGGAATGGTGGAGCAGGAGGGACGCTCTGAGTCTGACCCCCGGCTACATGATACTGTATCAGCAGATGACAGCAGATCATCTGGCTGTGATTGAGATGAGTGTGCCATCCACTCCACTGCCTCCTCCACTACAATTTTGCACCTTGGTGGGTTAGCCTGGTCGAACAGTGGCCAACTATTACGAATTCTACAAGTAGAAGCTCCGGCTACATGTCCTTTGCCACTGCTGCCCTGTGCCACCTTCTCCTTTTTTTGGAGCGCGAGGTCTGGCTGGAACTGGAACCCTTTTGCTTTTCCATTCCAGACATTTTTACTTGACTGTGGCCCTGCAAGTCTTTGTCTCTCTCCCTGTCTCTCTCCCTGTCTCTCTCCCTATCTCTCTCCCTATCTCTCTCCCTGCCTGATTAATTACTAGCCCTGCACTTGCCCTGCACTAGCCCTGATATGTATTATGGATGCCCAGAACAATTACACCACAATTCAGTTCAGAAACTTCAGAACTTCACAGACAGTGCTTCTGCTCATCTCAGCAGTCGCAGCACAACTGATGTCACAGGCTTACCAAGCCTATGAGCCAATCAGAGCAAGCCCTTCCCACTAGGTCAAGTGACCGCTTCCTACCCGGGTTGTATGCTGCCTATTTCCGCACGAATAACAAACTTACAGTAAAAGTTCGCTAATTGACTGAATTCGTACGCATCAGTGTATAAAGTAACTTATACGTAGCATTAGCGTACAATTCATCAGACAAGTACGTAGCATATGCGTACAAAGCTTTAAGAACATTTTAGAATCGAACTGAGCAAATCTGAAAAAATCCGGATTCGCTTCGGAGTGGAAAATTGCGTAGATTCGTATCAAATCTACGAACCGGCGCTCATCTCGCTCAATTCGCTCATCTCTACTGGCAGATAACATTTTTGATTACACATTTCCTTCAAGCCAGTACCATTCCATTCACACAGTGGAATCAGGAATCCTCAGTCTTATGATCGGTGGAGGTCCCAGTGGTTGGACTCACAGAGTTCAAACATATATTACCTATCCTGTGGGAAATCCCTTTAGGGTATGGTCACTCAGGACAGACTTTCTGGGATTTTGCAGTGATTCTGCAGTTGAATTACCAATGGATTTGTAGTTTATTTGCAGCAGACTTCACCCTATCCATCGTAACATATACTGACATCCTGAGGATTTAAAATCCACACCGCCTCAATTTCTGCTGCAGATTTTTTATGTATATTTATAAGCCAAAAGCAGAAGTAGAACCTACAAAGGGTAAAAGCATAATGGAAGGATTTGTACCTCTTCTGGGTTTTAGAACCACCACTGGTTTTGGCTTATAAATACTGATACACAATACCGTTCAGCAGCTTTCCTTTCTGACAAAGAGAAACTAACCCAAACTTGGGACCTCCTATATGAAGTCCATATATTAAACTAAATTATTTTAGAAATAAATCACTAATATAACCGTCATTTAGTATTGACATACAATAAGTGCATGGTTCTGCACTCATGAAAAACTAAATCTCTGGATCTGATGTATGAGCATCATTCACAATGGGAAATATTGATCTTAGCTAGCTGAGTTAGGTATTTTATTTACTTCACCATTACAATTAACCCTCTAAGGTTATTTGCAGACTACATGCACAAGAACATACAAGCCATATGGCAAACTCAACTTATGAATAAAGTAAGCTGCTTCTAGAGATGAGCAAATTGCTGAAAATTCAATTTGGCCGAATCGGTCAACCGATTCAAGTCCAAATCAACCCTACCTGAATGAAAAGTGCAGTAGTTGACCTGAAAATTTTTGTATGACACTGTGGTCTCCTAAGACTAGAAAATTTTCTTTTTTTCTGGGATCTTCCATCAACATTCAGCTGAATCAAATAACCAAAAATTCCTATGCATCTGACATTTGTAAAAAAAATTGTGTCAAATCTGATCTGTTTACAATCGATTCGCTCATCTTTAGCTGCTTCAGCATGGTTGGTCTTCTTTAAATGATGCACGTTACTGGAGATGAGCAAAGTTACCAAAATTCGATTTGGCTGCTTTGCCGAATTTCACAAAGAAATTTGATTTGTTACGAATGACTTTGTCACAAATTTCATTCCATTGTATATTGCGGGAGCAGTGATGGGGAACGGAGATTGTGCTGCCCCCCGTCATTGAACCCCTCAGATGCAATGTTCAACGCTGACTGTAGCATATGTCAGTAAAATTGAGGCCTTTCAGGGGTTAATCAGGGGTAAAAAAAATAAAAAAAATATTCAATTTGCTAGCAGAGAGGCCGTCATAGTAATCTTGATTGAAGAAACCGGGCAAAATCTTGTGCGCGCTCATGTGATGACGTCACCGGGTCATCACTCTGGCTCGGCCTGGTGACGTAATCACAGATGACTGAGATTTTGCATGGTTTCTTCAATCAAGATGGCCTCTCCATCATTTCAGGAAAAATTGATTAGTTACCACGAAGTACGAAGAAATTCGTCTTTGTGGCAAGTCAAATTTTTCCTGAAATTCGGATCAATTCGATCAATATTACGTTACCTTTTTGTCACTAGGAGAATCACATATGGACTGAGACAAGATCACTTTATATGATGCCTGGGAGTGCAATGATTTGATTATTTCTGATAGAACTTTTCATTGTTTGTTTGTTTTTTATAATAGTAGGCACAAAATGTGAAGCATGGAAGATACAGTCAAAATCACCCAAACTTGACCATAATAGATTTCAATCTCTCATCTGAAAATTGCACCCAATGCCACTTTAAATGCCAGAGATGTCACAGTGTTCTAGCTTGATTGAAATACTCAGACAGTACTTGTCTTCCCATTGCAAGTTCTCATCCAAGGCCATAACATAATTAAATTGGTCATTCTTCAATAAAACAAAGCATATCGAATTCAATTAATCTTTTATTAATATCATGAAAATGGCACTGCTGTACCAGTCCCATTGACTATGAATGGATAAGGCCGCTGCATCTAGTTCTCCTTCAAGTACTTTAATTAAAAATGGTCTCCAGATCTTCAAATTAACTTTGTGTTTATCTTTCACATCCATGATGATTACTGTTTAGTCATGGAGAACCTCATTTTATTCACAAGCAAGATGTTTGCATTTAATATGCCATAAAATCTGCATTTGTGCTTTATCTATCTAAAAGCCAGGTAGTTTAGATCGGTTAATGTGAACAAAAATGTATTTATTCAAATATCAGATATTATCCTGCACAAACGCCAATATAATTTACACAAAAGTATTCTCATACAATATAAACATTGATGGGAAGATAGTAATTATTTATTCCCTGTCAGGTCTTGAGATATCAAGTTGCTTAATTGAATTGTCCTTATTCTGCAGGTTACACAAAGCACATGAATACTGAGGCTCACCACCGAACAAGTTTAGGGTGGTTGAATCCATTTTGCTATAAGAGCCGCTAGTGGCGTACATGGAGAAGTAAGGGCCCCATTTCAAGGATCAAGCCAGGCCCCCCACACAGGACAGAAGGGTTTCCGCCTAAACCCATATCAATGACCCTTGGGTCATTTTTTCCACTGCCTTGTTTGCTAAAAGTTGTTTCTTTAGAGGGTAGTCCTGATCAAGTTTTCACCCCTAGTAGAAAAGAAGATGATCCCAACTGGGCCCTCTCTTGCCCTGGGCCCCATAGCAGTTGCATGGTCTGCCGCTATATTAGTTACGCCCCTGGGAGCTGCTGCTGTGTATATATATATATCACAGGATCCACTATGGTCAAAGCTTACCTGCTCCCTCCTGACCTCTGCGTAGGTCACAGAGCATGCCTAGAAAGCTCTTTCATGGAAGTCAATGAAGTCCCATCCTGTCCATATACTGTAAAGCATATCTCTAAATGCTGTTAAAAGGGATTTTATATTGATGGCCTCTTCTTAGGATAGATCATCAATATCTGATCGACAGGGGACACCCGGCACCCCGCGCCGATTAGCTGTTTGAAGAGTAGGCGGCGCTCCATGTGAGTGCTACTTGCACTTCATAATGCTGACTGTCCTCTTAGAAGCAAGTGTAATTACTAGTACTCACTACACTCACTTGAAAGGAGTGAGTACTTGTTATTACACTACACAATTGCTCCACAGTAGACGACGTGTAGTGTAATGAAAAGGAAGCAGCGCTCGCAAGGCATGCCACTTCCGCAGCAAATGGCTGATAGGCAAGGGTGTCGGGTATCAGATCCCCACCAACCAGATATTGATGATCTATCCTAAGGATAGTCCAGATGAAATAAATGGATGGAGACACCACATCTTTTGTGTTGATTTTTAATCCAGATCCATCCAGATGCAAAGGTTAGAAAACCCCTCTAAGGTGGCATGTATTAGCTTTATTTGGTATCCAATTGTCAATGCAATTTAGGATAAGTCCCAAATTGGACTTAATACTCAGTTGTCTGTGGTGTTCAAATTATGTTAAATTTCCCCCTTCATGGTAAGAGGGTGCGGCCACAGCACAAGAAATGCACGTCCAGTCGTCTCATTGCTCATCATGCATATCTCTCCTGGTTACACCCAGAGAGCTAATTTTATTAGAAATACATGATGGTGTAATCACACCCCCTTTGTCATCAATTTTAATATATCCAATCACAATCATACAAGTATACATGTAACATCAAATCAAATCAAAAGAATGATGATGGTAGCCGCCCAATGCTAATGAGGACACGTACACATTACTTCATCTATCTGGGAAATTCCATATGCATATTTCAACTTCTGCTAAGTTCCTGTTTTCCTATAGACATATCAAGTGCAGAGCACAGAGCACTGCCAAAGGTTTCTGTTACAGCAAGCTGCCTCCTAGCAAGAGTAAAGTATACAAAACTTAACCCTTTTCCCAGATAAAATGCTTAGATGGGAGAAAAGAAGAGGGAGACAAACAGTGCCCCCCTGGGAAATATATAGAAATGAGAAAATTAAATGGGTTGTTCGGTTTCTACAAAAAAAGAACTGAGTGTTACTTACCTGACAGATCTCACAATGCTGCTCTGGTTCTCCTGGATATGACTTGCTTACCTGGCTGCAGCAGTGACATCATGTTGGCAACACGTGACCACTGCAGCCAATCACTGGCCTCTTTGGTACACTGCTGAAACCAGTAATTGTCTTAAGTGGTTATGTGTTGTCAATGTGGTTGCAGCCAGTTAAACCGAGGCCAGCGAGGATGGGGGGGGAGAATTGGAACGATGTTGCGGCATCTGTCAGGTAAGTAATGCTCAGTTCTTTTATGTAGCAGGTGTCCTGAAATCAGGCAACACCTTTGAGACTAGTATTGTATACATAATGCCTTATTCTTCTGCTGAATATTATATGGGCATGTTTCTTGGAATATATTTGTTATTGTGTAAACGCTGTTGATTTGCCTTTGCGGATTTACAGATCCAGCAAAGTTGAGGAGATTTTGAGAACTCGCATTAATATGCTACGTGTGACTGTACCCTACAGGGTTGGCATATCTTGCTACTGTGTGAACAGTGGGTGGAGGTCTGACCTTTGTGACCCCTAAGATCACTACAACAAAGTGACAGTGATCCTAGAAAACCATCTTTCCACTTCCCATCCTCTTGGCTCTGCTTAATTCCACATTGTTGGTACATTATAGTCAGTGGTCTCATATGCTGCCCTTAGAAGTCTCTTATAGTTTGCTGCTTGGATTGAAGGTGAATGTGAATATCTCACAGATGTTCGACAATGCTAGATTGGGTCATCTGTGTTCTACAATGAATCTATATAATATATATCATGGTAGGATTTTATGTTTATGCTTTGGTTTTCCCTGCCCCCCCCCCTCCATATTCAGTTTGAGTGGCTGGATGGGTAATACTATCAGAAAAATTACAGACTAAATTATTTTTTCCTTTTTTTTTCCCTATAGGCTTCTCCAGCTGCTCTTGCGAAAAGTGTTTTGGCTGAAGTTCCAAACCAAGTTGTGGACTATTACAATGGCAAAGGGATCAAACCAAAATGTGCATCTGAATACGAGTCTTCCAGGACACTAGGACCTTGAACTTATACAATGTCTCAAAATAATAATATTAATCCTCATAATAACAATATATAGCACGTTTTAGTGATTTTTAACTTACCAATCTATTTTTTTCTTGCATGTGTTGCTGGAGGTTGGATCAGCATAGCAGCTGTATTGTTAAAGACTTTTTATGGAAACAAAAAAAAATTACAGCATGTTGTCTCAAAAGATGGTAAATGTTTCTGTTTTTTATACAGATTTGTTGGAATTTTGCTAAATTTCTTATCATATTTACACTTTAAAACCTTTTGAAATATATCTTGAAAGCTCATAGACACTAGACCATTTTATCTGCCGGATAAAAAAAAAACTACTTTTTCTTCATTAGACTGTAAATTCATGGTGTTGTGCATGTCAGAAATACAATTCCGGGATTACAGATTCTAGTAAATTACCTCTTGATACAAGTGGCCTACTTTCAATTTTGTAGCCATTTTCAGAATACAGAAATGCGGCATTTTGTAAAAGGAATGGACATTTATAACGACAAGTCCAGACAGATTTTTAATATGCTAAACCCATTATTATTTCTATAGCTGTATAATCTAATGACTATAACATTGTAACACAGGCTAGCATATTTAGATAGTCACAATAATTGAAATATTTCAAGGTATACAGTAGCTCGGTTCTCAAGCAAATGCATTCTGACAGCCCTATGTGTACCAGCAGAAGAACTGCAAGATTATAATGTCTACCAACGTCAGGGCTGGTAGACAGTTTAATTTCTCAGTGCTTCGTCTGATACATGTAGATTTTCATTTTGTATTAAGTGTTTACCTAGGAAATACTCTAAAAGCACATTGTAATATATAGATCATGTCAGCACAAAACAAAAAGCACAGGATAAAGGCACTAATATAGTGAAATTTCAGTTAGCCCTAAAAGCAAACAATTTATTGTACTATAATCCAGCTATATGTCGTTTTATCTGCATTATGTATTTATATGCAGTAAGTTCTCATACTATTTGCAATATACATAGTAGACGTAATACATAAGACAGTGGAAACCAAAGTTCTCTAGATACTAGGGTATTTCTAAACCTGGTTTGGTTCCCCTAAACACAATAGCCTATTTATCTGAGATTCTACAAGTCATCAATCATAGGTGACATCATTTAGTACAGTTTATATTGAGATTTATCTATTTATTAATAACTGCTTAATATAAGTTTTGGTTGTCTATTATAGTGGTCCTCAGACCAGACACCACTATTTAGGCATGCAGCTGTATTCATTGAGCAAGGATGCCCTTGAACAGTGGACAGACATAAGAAAGGGTAATTGACAACAAGGAATCTTAGACTGATTTGTAATTGTCCCTCAGAAGAGGCATAGTGGTTGTCATTTACCCCGAGTGAGATCCAAGGATCACCTGTAATTGGCAAGAGGTCCCAGAAGGAATGATTGAGAACCTCTGTACCAGAATGGTACACAGTCAAGTCATAACTTATCATTCTGCAGGTTGTATGGTGTTTTATTTGGTCAGTGATCAGTCTTTAATACATAAGATTACTTTGACATGAATATATCATACCATAACTTAGTATAATAAAGGACTCATAATTAGCAGGTGCCAGTCACACTGCCAGGGTAACGATATTGTATATTTATTATAATTGATTTCCATAGATTTAAGTTTTCTGTGGATGGGCACCTGTTAGCATACTATTATGTAACTTTCACTACATATTTTAAACACATATTGGTAAAATGATGCCGTCATTGATGAGAAAAGTATCTTGAGGCCATGATAGCTTCATGTCAGAAGCTTTTAGACAAGCTATAGTACAGTGCAATAATTCCCAGAAAAATCAAATAATGCTATGTTAAAATTAAGAATATCTGTTATACAATATATTCATTTGATATGTCTACGGTGGAAATGTTTGCAGTATAGCTGCTTTTTCATTAGCACAGGGAGTAACTGAATATGATAACAGGACATGTGACTCCATTTTGGGATTAGTAAATTAAAAAATAAAAGTTAAAAAAACTTAAGTAGGATATACAAATACAAACTATTTATACTTTATGCATTAAAAGCAAAAAATGAATAAAATGTTGTGAGTCCATTAACACACAAAAATAAATGCTTACTTACAGCACCTATCTTGTTTTTAATGGTGCAACATATTCTAATTTCTCATATTTTACCATTTAAGAAATAGCAATTTCTCTCATTAATAGATATATTAAATAATTTATGTAGTTTTAATTGCTCTCTCTCTCTTTCTGAAAACTGGTGTTGGATCTAGCCCAAATGAAATTTGACTGCACATTATTGCTCCACCACAGAGGGTACAATATAGTTCACTTAAACTTGTGATTAACTTCCAGTATCTCTTTCTTATTCAAGTTTGCAACATACCACTGTAAAGTGAACGCTTTTTGGTAGAGGGCTTTTTGGTAGAGGGGACACATTTGTTTTAGAATTTTTGGCTTTTTCATTTTCATTTCAGCAATGCTATGCCATTGAAAATTAAATACAAAATATTGTCCTTCTGTAGCAGTCAGCACAAATGATAAGACCTCCTATATAGATTGGCAATCCATTATCAGTTTACTGCTAGGTAAAGGTGTTATCTGCAAGGTAAACCTCATAGTAATAATAGGTGTAGAAATGGGCTAACATTAAAAGCTCTACTTTTTCTTGATAGGCTTAGATAAAGATGCCCACAGAAGAGCACTGCATTGATTAGTGAAATGGGTCATGCTCTAAGTGAGTCACTACAGGGGGCTGTCTCTGATCACAATGATAGTTTGACTGAGAGAAGTAAGGGCTCTATACACACACAAGAATCCACCAGATAATTGATAACAAGCGTTAAATATTCAAATATAGATTGTAAATATGTGATTAAAAAAAAGCTTGATAGAAGAGTCCCTTTAAACTCCTGTAGCTCACGAATATTTTCCTTGAGGACATAGCTTTAAGGCTGTATTTTCATAGCAGCTAGAGCCTCTGATCCTTTTCTACTTTTTGACACCTGCTCTAAAACAATAGAGAATTGTGTCTATTCTTCTTATCAATCTGTCCTTTAATATATTATATCCCAGAACAGACCTGCTGTCTCCCCAATTCTAAAAAAATTACTGGCTGTCAGCAAGCCCTTGTGATTGTTTCTTCCCAGTAGGAATATAAATGACATGTAATGTAAGGTGTATGGAGCTATGTGTATCTTGTGTTTGCTGTGGTTTAGCATGCTGAATTTTTATGTATGATATTAATATTGCACTATTTTAGGCTCTTCTACCATGCTCCAGATTTTTAAGCTATACGTAGTGTTATTTGCTGTGGTGAACTATGCAGAGGGCAGCTGGTGACAATAATGGATAAGACTGTGTAAGCACTTTTATATATCTAGAGATTGAAGTAGATCAAATGGATGCATTATCTTTCTGTTTAATGAAACCTTTTTTATATTATCATGTATTTTACTCACTTATATTAGTCTTTATAGAGACTATGTAGAAGTTTACAATTCCCGGACTCTAAACCTAGACAATGTAATCTAGTAAATGAAATTCATTGCAATCTTAGATTCAGCTAAGCTAGTTTTTTTTCTCCAACTTAATTTTATTTTTTCCTTAAAACAAACATTAAAGTGTGAAACAAAGTAATAGAGTACTAGAATTTTCATGGCACCACAACTCAGGATAGGTCATCAATAGTGTTGAGAATCGGAACAGCCGAAGCAGCCATCTGCTGTGATGTCACAGCCTTATAAAACCCTGATCCTGCACAGTCTCTGCCATTGTCCCGTGAGTTGAGCATAGGGAGAGACGTGGCAAGCGCCCATGCACTAGGGACAGTGTTGCTGCAATAATCCAGCTGCCATGTCTGATCCATCCACTATGTTGTGGATCCTTCAGTTTTTATTGCTTTGAGGAAGATTTTCGTGCCTCAGTGCTGTGTGCCATCTCTGGTACCATCACACAGGAGGACAGGGGCTGCTGTATACATGCTCCAACTCCCCCGATCTCTGCTGGGGGAACCGGAGCAAACCCGGATTACCACGGCATCTGAAGGGTTAAAAGTCCATGGCTGGCATTACCACCAGTTGTGGACATTAGTGTCAAGTGTCTGCTCTTTAAAACAGCAGGCATCTGTCGGCCATGCTGCACGTGCCAGCGGGCGTTATTTTTAAATGCTTGGCTGCCTACGTAAATTACTGTCGCAGTTGAGAAAGGTTTGACTTCTAAACCTACACACTGAGATTGGGCCACCAAGTGGGAGGAATATGATTAGGCAGAGTGGCCTGGGTGTACATAATTTATAGAAATTTGTGACAAATTAATTAGTAACTAATTGAATTTCAGCAAATCAGCCGAATCTAATTTTTCAAAACTTCCCTCATCTCTAGTCATCAATATCAGACTGGTGGAGGTCCAACACCTGGCACCTCCACAGATCAGCTTTTTGAAGAGAAAGCAGTTCTCGCTGCTATTGCTGTGATTAGCAGTGTAATTACTATTGCATCCCCATTGACCTCTATGGAGCCGTCCCATAGAAGTGAATGGGATGCACTTGTATGAGCGCTGCTTTCTCTTCAAACAGCTGATTGCTGGGGCTGCTGAGTATCGGACCCTCGCTAATTTGATATTGATAAACTATCCTGAGGATAGATCAATACTAAAAACACAATCACCTAACCAAACTTTTTCATGAAACCTTTAATTTCCAAAATCATTACAAAGGTGGTTTTACGAATTATAAGACATTTCTAACTCAAAGCATATTTTACCATTTTAGACAAATTGCAAATGATGTGGCTGCAGTCACAAGGCCCAGACTGAGCGTCTTTTTGCAGGCTGCTATCATGCCTATGAACTTGTGTTCTACATCAGTAATACACATGTGTACATATGTTAAAGTTCAATACTTGTAAGGCTTTTTTTGTCTTTTCATCCTAAAGAAATTATAATTATTGTTTTTTGGAGAAAATAATATTTTTATAAAATTTTTTGTGGGTAACCACTTCAAGTTGTTAGTTTTAGAATAATTTATTGAAGAAAACAAGCAATAGTTTTTTTTTTTTCCGTTGTAAGTAAGCAGTCTGCAGCATTAGGCTAGATGTCTTGTCCTGTTAGTTTTTGATATTTTGATAATGGACTAATTACTATCCATTAGATCAGGAGTCTCCTTAAATTGAGTGCAGTAAAACATGACTGAGTGAGATAACAACAAATAAAAAAAGTCTACCAAAAAGTGCAGCCAATGAAACTTTTTAGGGTATGGCCACATGGTCAGGGTTCTTGATGTCGTTTTAGAAGCAAAAATCAGGATTGGATCATAAAATGAGAGAAGGGATGAAGGACAGATACGACTTCTCGTTTTTTAATTCAGACTTCCAAAACCCCATCAGGAAGCCTGACCATGTGGCTGTACCCTTAAACATTACCTGTCGCCTACCCTGACATGTCTGTTTTAGTAGCTAAGTGCGTGCCCCATGTAATAACAATTCTTGAGCATCCTTTCTCACGATTGTGCATTTTGTCAATCTACAATTATTCCATTTCAATATTTTTTCATAAATTGACAATTGGGCATTGTCATTCCTCACAGATTCTGTCCCTAAAGAATCAACACTTTTTAGACAGTGTCATAGTTTGTAAGGACAGACCTCCAACTAGTAGCATTTAGTTGTCAGTTTAGAAAGGATGCCCCTGAATTTTTATTTAACCACTTCAAGTCTGCCCTATCTATCTCTGAATGGACGTTTTAAAACGTCCTTGAGCTTTGCCCCCTGTGTGCAGCACCTGTACATAGAAGCTCCATGACTCAGCTGCCTCCTGACAGCCAAGAACATGGAGCTTTAACCTGAGACCTTTTTTCCTGGTCTCCAGGCTTTTGATCACTCTGACAAGCTGTCAAAGCAATCACAAATGTATGCACAAATGTATCTCCCTCTCATTACTGCTGGTCACAGAGCAGTTTACAACCACATATGGGGTGTTTCTGCAAACTTCAGAATCAGGAAAATAAATATTCAGGTTTGATTTGCAGTTTACCCTTGCTATCTTATAGGAAAAATGAATTAAAAATTGAAAAGCTGCAAAAAAAATGTATTTATAAATTTCACCTTCTTTCTGTTTTAATTCTTGTGGGAAATCTAAAGGGTTAACAAACTTCAATCAGTTTTGATTACATTGGGGGCTGTAGTTTCTAAAATATGTTCATTTATGGGAGGTTTCTATTATTTAAGCCCCTCAAAGCCACTTTAGAACTACAAAGGTCCTTTAAAATGAACTATTGGATATTTTCATGAAAATCTTAAAAATTACATTTAAAATTTGAAGCCTTCTCACGTCCTAAAAAAACAAAATTACATTTCCAAAATTATGCCAACATAAAGTGGACATATGGTGAATGTTCATTAATAACAATTTTATTAGATATCCCTATGCAACTTAAAAGCAGAGAAATTCATATTAAAAAAATGTGATTTTTTCAAAATTTTCAGTAAATTTTGGATTTTTTATAAATAAAGGTAAAATATATTGACTCAAATTTACCATTAACATGAAGTACAATGTGTCACGAGAAAACAATCTCAGAATGGCCTGGATAAGTAAAAGCGTTCCAAAGTTATTACCACATAAAGTGACACATGTCAGATTTGCAAAATTAGGTCTGGTCAGGAAGGGGGTAAATGGCCCGGATGGGAAGTGGTTAATGAAGAATACAAAAAAATACTAAAATAGAGATGCCAAGGGACTCAACAGGTCCTCTTTAAGTAGTCTCACAGTTCACCCTTAAAGGGGTTAGTCAGGTAAATATGATGATGACCTATTCACAGCTGTTACAGGGAGCCACCACAGTCACCAAAGCTCTGGTCACAGCGGCCTGCTCCAGGCAGCTTTCCAAGCACATTGTACAGCAGCTGTGTTTGGTATTGCAGCTCAGCCCCATTCTCTTCAATGGGCTAAGCTGCAAGTAGGCCATGTCATTGATGTTTGGTGATGTCATATGGCCTAGGAAGAGGCCAGGGTGATCACGGAACTCTGGCCTTGTCGAACAGCTGATCGTGGTGGTTCCGGTGGTTGGACCCCTGCTGATCTGATACTGATGACTTATCCAGAGGATAGGTCATCATTATAAATTACCTTATAAGCCCTTTAAGCACACAATCATTTCACAGATCCGTGTTGCTCAGACCCATAATTCTGCACCCACATGAGATAACACTGTATCCTCTGATTTTATATGGAGACACATATTTTTTTTCCTCACGGATTCATACAGAATCTGTGAAAAAATTAGTTGTGGCATTTTCCACCGCATGCTACTGTATATTCCAGAGGCACTCTCCCCCCTATCAGGGAAAGATAGTGTACTACAGCATGCCTACGACTCTTTATAGCAAGGTCTTTGGGTGATGCTTTCCAGGCTCTGTACGTGCAGCATTGTTGCGTTCATGAACTTTCAAATAGTCCACTTTATAAGTCTGTAGTTGTCGACCAAGGCAAAAAAAAATACAAAATATGGTGTACAGCCTCAATTGTAAGTCCACCCAAACATGTTTTACTATGATAACAAGGTAAATTTAAATGGGAGGTGGCACAACTCTGTAGACGTCATGTTTATCGGATAAGTTGTACCACCCAGAGTATGACTTTCTTTGTGGCTTGGCAATAAAATCAGAGAAGAACAGAAAACAATTCAAAAAGTTAAGCACAAAGAGCAAACTTCAAAGCACATTGACGCCTTGGCTCCTTCAGTGTGCCTGCACAAGGACCTGTGGCAAATCCACACCAAAATCCACATGTTCTAGTTCACACCTCAGTTTTTGATCAGTGATTTCCATCAGTGATTGTGAGCCAAAACCAGGTGTGGGTCAAAAAGGACAGGTACAGAACATGTACAAATCTTTCCATTATAACTTATCTCTATGTAGGACCACTTCTAGTTTTAGCTCAAAAGAACTGGTGGAAATCACAGACCCAATCACTGTCAATTTACAAGTGGGAAGTATCCATAGGGGGAATTTATCATGAGGGGAATATTTTAATTTAGTATTGCTGCTATCTACATTGGCATACTTTGCCAAAATGTACCAAATGAGAACAGGATGTGATATATTTCCCCCAATACGTGTAGATGAGATTTAAAAATAAATAAATAATCTCCTCTACTTTGCAGGTACTGTATCCACACTGTGGATTTTCCATAAGTAAATCTGTACAGAAAATCTGCACATAACACTCTATATGTATGTAAGAGCATTTGTAGATCGCATGCAAGGTAAATACTAAAGCAGTGCTCAACTATGGGAAACATGAACTTTCACTGAGCCTAATATTCATATTCATTCAGGTTCTACAGAGTACTGCAGAGCACACTAGCTTTTGCTAAACGTCTACTATAAGGTGACCAAGGATTTTTGACATCTAATAGTAAGGATGGAGAGTAAGATTAAGGCAATATATATACTGTTCTAAATGTTTCAGTCAGTTCTAGTATATAGCTTTACCCATTGTCATTTTAAGTCTTACAGCTGTAAAACCACATAGAAAACCAGCACAATTATATTAAAAAGCCCTGCATGCAAAAAAAAAAAAGTATAATGGTTTAGCATGTTGGTTATTGCATAAATTAGTACTTTAGCCAAGTGCAGTTGGATTGCCAAATGAGAAAAAGTTATAAGACAAAGGAACATAAATGTATAGAGTGACTTTTAAATTGCACCTTGATGATATTTTGGGCTAGAACTAGGGCCAGCAGTTTACAATTTCTTCTGGATTTAAGTTGGTCCTTGTAGGTTCTCGACTCCTTTACTCCTATGTAGGAATCCTCTGAATGTACCGCAGTCTGTTGTCAAGTTCAGTGAACAACAAATTTGTATCCTCTTATTTTGTGGTTTTGATCCAGTTACATTTTGCATGAAATGATACCTTGATAAACTTTGGCATGGAATATTTTTGTGAGGTTATTGAACTGCCTATGCTTGTAAATAAAACCAATAAAAAGAGAAGGGAGCATATGTATGAAATTAATATATTCTATCGTATGGTGTGCTGATGGCTTGAGTCCTTGTCTCAGGCGAATGCTCAATCTTTCATTCTTTTTCTAGTTTTATTTTCTTTTTGAAAAAAAAAAAAACTATGTAAGAAGTCTTCAGTTTTAATGGGTGGCTGTAAAAGCACATTTGAGGATAATGTACCATTTTGGGGGTGATATAATACTGTGATAAACAAAGATTTACAATAATTTTACATTGTTGGATTTTATGAATAAATTAAGCGCCTGTTAACCTGCTGGGGTTGTGTCTTTTATGCATTTCTGTATTTTTGTGAAAAAAAAAGAGCTAGGTATCATTGATCATGTGTTTTGACACCCTACTATCCCCTAAAGAAGGAATATACAAGAGTGTCATTGTCTAGGATCTCATATTGTTGTAATTAAAACATAACTTTTAGGTGCTATTGTTTGCAAATTGGGGGGGGGGATTATCCCTAGCGTGGCTGTAGTTGGAGCACCCGCTCTCACAAAAGAATGAACCCCAGCCTCTGGAACCTCAGGCCTGAACTAGCTGATGCCTCTCTTTGGGTATCTACCCTAACTCTCCGACATATTTAGCCAAAAGCATGGCTCTTCAGGGTGCAGCGTGATGGGTCGAGTTCAGTTGTATTGGCAGTGGCCACTGCCAATACACTGAACTCGACCCGTTACGGTGTTCCGTTACGATGTGTGTTTACTTCCTGAGAGATCACAGTATACTCTGCTTGTGACCGACAGAGCTTAGTAACCCTTTAATACCTCAGCTAGTCCTGTAACCCAGTGTTCCTCAACTCCAGTCCTCTGGGCCCACCTGCCGGTCATGATTTGAGAATATCTCACAGAATGAACACCAGTGGTAAATCCTGATGGACTGACACTAATTATATCACCTGCTCAATACTAAGGAAATCCTGAAAACACGACTGGTAAGTGGGTCCTGAGGACTGGAGTTGAGTTGATATCTATACTGCTGTAACCCACTGAGGTCATACGGAAGCACAACCCCAGCACCGCTGTCTGAAATACACCTGACAACAAGCTTCATTTTTACGTCCTATAGCAGCTTTTATTTACTACCATTTATCTGCAAAACAAATAAAAGTTATGTTTCAATTACTACAATATGAGGTCCTGGACAATCACACATACAGATATAGCAATTATTAACTTGACAAAACGTTAAATGACACACACTGTTGAAGCAAACTTTAAATTGACAACACAACAAAAATAATTGAAAATGTCAATTTTCTACAATTATAAATTTAACATGCTAAGTGTAAAGTTTTTATTTTCTACATCGGTATGCTCCTTACAAGCTCATCAGTACAAGGGATCTTTATGAATGGTAAGCATACTGTATATAAAAAGTTCAAACTTGACAGCGCTTCCCATAGCAAACATATAATAAACAGCCTGAGTACACTTAAATGCCTCCATAAAGGTTCCATCCAGATTAAAATGTTTACACCTACTCCTCTGTAATTCTGCGCCACTCAGGTAAGAGAAAGTTACACATGAATTGCCAATCACAAATCACAGGTAGAGTAACTATCTTCTCCTATACAAGAGTTTGGCATAAGATCAACTTGAAACACATGATTTTTACTGGGAGTGGGGCCTCAGTTTCACAATAGGTTCAACTAAAACTGGTTTACTGTATGATGCAGGTATTCTGCAGCCAGAACACCTATATGGCCCATCGGAGTACCAGAAGATCCTCCAGTGGGCCCAGCCTCTGATACTATAGTGGACCCCAAAGTTCAAGAACAAAAAAAACATTTGGAGCTGTCTTTGGAGCCAGTAACTGCCCACTAGCATCTATTTTTTTTTATCCAAACCTATTAAACATTATTGATGATATGGGGGTTGGGTCCCAAGCATAATTTCTACTGGTGGAGCCAAGAAACCCCAGTCTACCCTGCTCATATCTGTCTTTTTATCTATATTATCCCCCTAATATTTCCTGTGAGCATAGATGAAGCTGGAGAACCTTCTCAGATACCTGCTGTAGGTTGCAACCATGCAGGTCCCCTACCTGTGATGGAATTAGCAGCCCAAATAGTGTTTGATGTTATTATACAATGGGCATGTGATTTCATGGGCATATGCAGCTGCCAATCTGCTCTCTATTAAAGAGGACCTTTTATGGGTCCAGACATTATGAAATAAGAAGCAGGTTATGTAGGGCATAGCGACGGGATCTAAGAGCGCTTACAATTTTTTCTGGGCGCTGCCCTGTTCGCAGACTGTGCCCTTATTGAATTCCCCCGCCTGGTATGCTAATGAATAACATCGGTACAGGGAGGAGGAGACGGCCCTGTTTCTCAATGTGCGTCTCCTTCTCCCTGGCTGTAGCGTGATCCAATCACAGCAGAGAGTGTTACAGCCAATGAGAAGGAGACGCCCATTGAGAAAAAGGGCTGTCTCCTCCTCCCTGTACCGATGCTATTCATTAGCATACCAGGCAGGATAATTAAACAGGGACACAGCGCGCGAACAAAGCAGTGCGCAGAAAAAATAGAAAGCGCTCTTAGATCCCTGCACCATGCCCTACATAAGCTACTACTTATTTCATAATGTCTGGACCCATGAAAGGTCCTCTTTAAACTGTAGAAACCCTCTTAAATTGTGTCCCAGACTAAAAATTTCCCAGTACAGATGAGCAAATTTCTTGAAATTTGTTTTGCGTCCAATTCATTTAATCTTTCCAAAAATTTCATACAGGTCCAAATCGATTCTACCCAAATTAAAAGTGTTCCAATTGGCCTGAAAATTGGTATATGATATTCTGAGGTCTCATAGGATTCAGATTTTTTCTATCTTGTCTTTATTGTATTTTATTTGTTTTGAATTTTCAAGCTTTCTCTCTCTCCTCCCTATTAAAGCTCTTTAATGCAATGACAGTAATAGGAAATAATGTCAGAGTGACACTGACATATACAGTATAGCTATGGGTAAACGCATAGTTGATGGCGTTAACAAACAGTGTGTTTGAAAACACACTGTACTGTACTGTCACATTTGTTAATGCTTTTTAATATTAGAAACATTCCAAAAATTGTCTCTTATCAGGGCAGATAGTGTTTAAACACACAGTTTTATCGCAAAAAAAAAACAAAACAAAAAACAGTTGCTTGTTAGGGTCAAGCATCCAAAACTCATGTCTGGAAGCTGATGGCTGCCCTTGTTTATACAATTATAATTGTTAATGTCAGAAAAACTGTGGCATGTTCTGCACAAGCATCCAAAAATTATGCTTTAACGGGGGAAGATGCCTGCCCGTATTTATACATACACAAGTGTTAACTGTCAAAAGAAACAGTGGCTTGTTATGAACAAGCCTTGTACTGTTGGGGGCAGCAACAAGTCAGTGTGGATATGGATAGAGTAAGGTAAGGCTATAGTATAAGTAGAACTGAACCTGGTTGTTTAACCAATACATCTCTGTTTACTGATTTGCATCAGCCTAGCGCAGGACATGAAAAAACTGCTCCATCATGTTCATGATGCTAAACTGGCTGCAGATGCTGATGGTGGGTGATTCAGCGGGGGCATAGAGTAGCCTCCTGGTCAGATACATGGACTGCAGGTATCCTCTAACCAAGCTGCGTACGTAGTGTATTGTGGTAATACAGCAATTTTGCCTCCCTTTCTGCAACAGGAAAACACTCCCCCATTTTGATTTAATAGCAAGGGTCCAAAAGCATTGCTATCCAGTAATCATCAGATTTTTTGAACAATACACCTATCAGTATATAAACAAGCAAGCATACAGCTTGCATGCTCACCAGCTTTCCTGAAGACCCAGTTCTTTCCAGCTCCGCCCACCACTGTGATGATTGGTCATCCTAACCAGTGTCATTGTAATCATCATCATCAGCTTTGTGCTCCCCCACCACCGACTCCTCCTTCAACTACTCATCCGCCAGTGGTAGCTTCTTATCCTCTTCCACTTCCTAGCTCATGTGTGGGCCCCAACAGCTACAGAGCACCCAGCAAGATGCAGAAGCTGTTTTTTCCACCATCCCTTGTTGCATCAGCGTGAATGTCTTCTGTAGGATAAATATCAGGGGGATGACATCGTTTATGCTGCAGTTGTCCCTACTGACAAATCTGATGACCTCTTCGAAGGGCCTCAGTACAAGACATATGGAGATGTCAATAGGATCTGGCCTCTTTGCTGCAGTGCTGTGTCGCTGCTGCCACGAAAAACATTGACCCAGTGGGTCTTGAAAGACATATATTGTCCCTGCCCATAACAGCTGCTCCAGGTGTCCATGGTGATGTGCACCTTGCCGCACACTGACACTCTCTGCCACATGACAGTACAAGGTAAGGATAATTTTTTTGGGAGAAATAATGGCAGCTAGGTATCTTCAATCAAGACTGAGCACATGCCATCAGTTCCCTAAAGGAAGCAGAATCCATTTAGTGGAACAGCAGCCACTGCACCGCCAGCAACTTGGCCAAGTGGTAAATAAGCTTGTACACCACCGGATTACTGTGTGCATATACAGATGCAGCCAAGCAAAACTTAATGTTTAACGCGTTAAGTGAAGAATAGCAAGAAAAAGATAGCTATCCTTTCAGTAGATTTCAATGGGTTTTATCACAAGACAACCAAGATAACACTGTGATATGTGTTATCAGAGTCAATTTTAACTCAGCTGCATCTGTAGTTGTTTCTTGGCCACACATTCCGTTATTGATGGCTGATGATGGATCAGAGTAGGAGGAGGAGTAACAATTGATGATGACAATGAGGACACTGTGCTGCCTGTGAATGCAGCCTGGCTGCCAAAAAGGTAACTTGGAGGACACTCTTGTTGTGATAGCTGGCAGTCAATTCTATTTTACCATAAGATCATTTGATGCCTCCTCATGTGTTGCAATAGAGTCATGGTGGCTACGTTTGTGTTTGAACACCCACAGCTTATTTTATTTAAGCACATTTTGCACACAGAAATGCTTTTGTCTGCCAGTACTGTGGAGAAAAACTGCCAGTTACAGCCAAGCTTGGTATAAGTTAAACATGTTTTGAGCCTGCAACCACAGTATCAACGGCATATCTACTTCCTGAGCTGATCATAATAGAAGCAGATCTGGCCCTGGCAGTTTTTTGGGAGGTTCTTGCTGTATATTGCCTCTGCTCTATATTTCCCTGTGGCCCAGCACCACCCTCCACTGAAGTCACCTACTCGTCAGTACCCCAATACAGCTCCCAGGTCCTATCCAACACACAATCATCACCATCAGCACTTTCATCAGACAACAAGGAGACCATCTTCAGTTTCTTCCACAGTCCATTAGCTCCACACAATTGTTTTATTTTGGGATGTAGTTATTGAATTTTATTAAACCAGCATATTGGTAATGAGTACACTAATACATATGTTTTTTTTAAATCAGATGTTTTTTTTTATTAAATAAAAGTTAAGTAAACCATACAATACAGCGTGTATGTCATTATTGTTACATACATTAATCATCTCACATATACAAAACAGTATGAGAAAATAGAGGTGTCAAATAACACTATGTTCAAGGCATACACACAAGGCTCAATAAAAATAAGCCAACAAAACCCTCCCCCCCACCACCCATCCACCCACTGACGAGGAGACGGCCCCCCAGCAATAGACCCATAAAGACCTATAGTCTTACAGTATCGGACCACATTCAACGAATACCATCATTCAGGACTCGGGGACGTCCAGATTAGCTGACCTCCCCTTTTCCCATATCGCATCATACTTTTTTTCACAGTTTCGTTTAATATAGACCCCTTTATCCAATCTCAAGATCAACATCATTCTGTTCAGAAATTCTGAAATAGAAGGAGGTTGTGGCCATAACCAATGTTTAGCAATTAATACACGCTCCTGAAACAGTATTCTTTGAATACCCAATCTCTTAGTATAATTCCTGACATTCAATATACCCAGAACGCATGACTTAGGGGTGTAAGGAATCTCCACATGATATACCTTTCTAATAAGCTCCAGTAAGGCTTTCCAGAAGTTATGGAGCATGTCACAATCCCAAAACATATGTAGTAATGTGGCAGAAGAATAATCACATCTAGGACATAAGGAGTCATTTCTGACTCCTATTTTAAAAAGGAACATAGGTGTTTTATATACCCGATGTAGTAACAATAACTGGGACATTCTTTGACCCTCACATACCGCCAACTGAGGCGTCGGACCTAGAAACATGTTTCCATTGTTCATCCGTTAATGCGGCCCACATCCTTTTGCCTATTTGGGTTTTACAGATAAGGGGTTCCACCCATGGGCATTTAACAAATTAAATGTCTACTATACTATAGGATATCATGCCCTTCGTTGAGGTTCCCAGGAGAAAGCAACTGTTGCAATATGGGGCTTGGAGCGCCATACTAAGCGGATTCTAGCTTAGATTGTGCTTGGTAAGCATGACGCAGACTGCAGAAAACTGGTAAGAAAAACTGCCTGGGAAGCAGAAATTCCTCTTTTCAATTGGTTGAAGGATTTCATGCCTACCATCCTTCTGCAAACTGAGTAGAAAAAATAAACACCCCTGTGTTTCCAACAGTGAAAAACCCTCCAAGCCAGAAAATATCTCGGATAGCAATGGGTTGCCTTCCAAAGTGGAGTAACCCTGGTAAAACCTTGAATAGACAATAGCTTTTTGCACTTTTGCCACATTTTGTTTATGAGAAGTAATGTAGGCATTACATCTGCACCAGTCAGTAACCCCCTATTTGCCAAAATCTCAACCGGGGATATACCTTTAGTCACATGCGTCACTATTTTAGAAGTTGCCCCAATTCTCCCTATAGAGGTATCCCAACCCCCAAGCTGTTGCATATGGGCAGCCAAAAAGTATAAGAAGGGGTTAGGAATTGCAAGTCCCCCCTCCCCTTTTCCCCGTTGCAAGGTTTCCAGCTTAATTCTAGCAGCCTTCTTTTTCCATATTAGCTGTCTAAATAGAGTGTTGATTTTAAAAAATATCCTCTGCGGGATCCAGATTGGGGAATTATGCAGAATATAAAGAAGCTTTGGCATGACAATCATTTTAAGTATATTGCTTCTGCCAATCCCCGTCATAGGTAGCTTGCAACATACATTAATCTTCCCTGTTAAAGAGAGCAATAGGGGGTCAATATTATCTTTAATGTAATTATGCACATTTCTTGAGACAACAATAACCAAATACTTGAAGGAGGTGGAAACTTGTAGTTGAGCTGAACAAGCAGGCATACTATGAGGGATCGGATCCAAAGGAAACATAACTGACTTGTCCCAGTTTATCCGTTAACCAGACCTGTCACCAAACTCCTGAATCAAAGACATAATAGGCTGAATTGACTGGTCCACCTTTCCCAGATAAGCATATCATCTGCATACAATGAAATGCGTTCTTCCCTCGTTCTCAAAGGAAACCCTATTATCTGATCCGATGCTCGAATCGCACATGCCAGGGGTTCAATTGCTATAGCGAAGAGGAGAGGAGACAATGGGCACCCCTGCCTAGTACCCCTTTCCAATAGAAAAGATGCCGATGTAGTACCATTAGCTCTAATACGCACCCTAGGTTGATGATATAGTAATTGGACCCACTTAATAAACGTATTGCCAAACCCCATACGCCTTAGTACTTCCCAAAGATAAATCCATTCAATGCTGTCAAATGCTTTAGCTGCATCTAACGAGAGGATAGCCCTATGTCCCGTAAACTCCTTCCTTCTCTGAATATTCAGAAATAGTCGCCTTAGATTAATTGAAGTCGACTTAACCGGCATAAATCCAGACTGATCACTATGAATGATCGTTGTTATAACAGACTGAACCCTGTTTGCCAACACTTTTGCTAGTATCTTGATATCAGAGGTCAGGAGCGAAACAGGTCAATACGAATCTGGCTGAGTCGGATCTTTATCAGGTTTAGGGAGTACTACCACGATCAGGGGCGGATTGGGAACTCAAAGTGGACCTGGAAAAAATGGTAGAAGTGGCCCTATATTGTAGGCGAAGCCAAACATGTAGAAGGTGTGGTCAAACAATGGAGTCGGGGTCTGAAAAAATATTGCTGTATACTTTAACAAAACATGTAGATTTGCACCTTTGTATGCCATCCCCAAATGCTTTTATTTTCCTTCACATTAAAATACAATAAAACTATACATATGTGGTATCGCTGTAATCGTACTGAAATGAAGAATGAAGGGTACAGATCAGTCTTACTGCATAGTGAACGCCTTAAAACAAAACTGATAAAACTGTGCATTTTTTTTGCAGTGGAATTGCAGTGATGTGACAGATCTCACACACCCGAGCAGCACCAGCCCCATCCATCCAGTCCAGACAGTGGAGCGCGGCAGGGATGGCAGGCAGGCAGTGACTCACAGTAAGTCCCTGACGCTGCGCACACAACACAGCCTCAACCACCCTCCCCCTCCCACTCCCACCTCCGCACATACTTACAGCCCTAGAAGTATTAGGCAGTCGGGACTGAGCAGCGGATCCTTGTCAGCCAGCGCAGCAGCCATTATGTATATTGGCGCTGGCTGCAAGTGTTTAAACAATAGCTGGGCTCCACCGGCCCACTGCCAATGAAAAGACATGCGGCCCACCAGGAAGTTCCCCGGTACTATACATTGCCAATCCGCCCCTGACCACGATAGATTAGAGTCCGGCAAACTACCACTCTGAAGAGCTTCTAAATAGACATCAAGTAAGTGGGGCAGAAGTACATTACTATATTTCTTAAAGAGTTCTGCTGGTAGCCCGTCTACTCCAGGGGCCTTCTCATTAGGAAAGGTCTTCAACGCCTCCTCTAATTCCTTCAGCGCCAAAGGCTTATCTAAAAAAGCAGAATCGGTTTTTGATAATGTCAGAAGCGATAGCCCATTTAAATAAGTAGCTATATCTTCCTCACTTTTTTCCAGTCTGGATTTATACAAAGAGTGGTAATAGGTATGAAAAACTTGTAGGATCTCTTCATCCTCAGAAACCAAAGAACCCGAAGCGTCCCTAACACCCAAGACTCTAGAAATACCCTCCTGAGCACGCGCGATTCGGGCAACAAGTTTAACTGAGCTCTCTCCCGCTTCAAAGTACTTTTGTTATAAAAAGAACCGTTTATGGTCCGCAGATAAAAGGAGATTATCCTTTAGCTGACGTTGGGCCACCAACAAGGAAGCTTCCGTAACAGAAGAAGGTGCAGCAATATATTGAGCCTCTGTCTCTACTACTGTGCGCTGTATCTCCACCAGCCTTTGCCTAGATTTTGTTTTATGTCTACTAATACGCTGGATAAATAGGCCCCTAAGATATGCCTTACACGTGTCCCATATGATTCCTTTGGATGCCGATCCCTCATTTACGCGAAAGAAATTTACAATCTCTTCTTTAAGCTCATTCCCTCCATCTACCAATTGTATCCAGAAGGGATTAAGTTTCCAGACACCAACCCCAAACGGATTCCTCGGGGCCAGTTTAAGGGAAACTCGGACGGGAGAATGGTCCGAGAGGCTCCGAGGTAGATATTTAATATCAGACACTATGGACAAGAGATCCGGGGTGCCCACAACCAAATCTATTCTGGATAAGGTATTATGCGATACGGAGTGGCAAGAATATTGACAGACATCAGGATTACGAATCCGCCAAACATAAACAAGATGCAATTCTGCCAGTAATTTAGTAAATGTTGTGTCACTAGAAGTGCCCGTCGGGTTTTGGCTACCAAATCTATCCAGAGTCGGAGTGGTACAAACATTAAAGTCACCTACAAACAGGATAGGGCATATAGGGCAGGTTTCTACAAAGGACATCACATCCCTGATAACCGTGCTTTTGTATGGTGGTGGAATATAAACAGCTACCAGTATCAGTATCGGAAAAGCGATAGCAGGTACAATGTAGGCAGACAAACCTGCCCATCTGGTCAATAATAGAGGAGTGACAAACAAATGGCACAGTTTTATGAACAAGAATGCTGACACCTCTAGAATGTGTAGTAAAGGTGGAATGAAAGGAGTGCCCCACCCAGGATCTTCTCAGTAGTCCCGTAGTGGCAGGAATCAGATGCGTTTCCGCCAAACATACAATAGCCGGCTGGTAGCGCTGCAACGCCATATAGACCGCAGTTCTTTTATTTGCCTCACCCAGCCCCCGCACATTCCAACCTATGATATTAAGCTTATCCCCCATTATCAAAGCAGATCCAAAGTGATACAGGATAACTACAGCAAGTCAAGGCTGCCCTAAAACATAATAAGACTGAAGTAAAAGTACTAAGTATAGCCGTCTCCCCGTCAGTCCCACCCCCCACCCAAAAACCCCAGAAACCTGAGATATTAACAGAAACATATTGCACATGACGAAGCACAAAAAAAAAAAAACGTCTCCGAGGAATAAAAACGGAGCGAAACACACAGATTCCTGAAACCAGAATGCAGCAGTGCAATATAAGAGTGTGCAAAAAACAAAGCAAAATTGAGCCCCCGGCCCACCCCCAATGTTATTAACATACTAACAGACAAAAGAGATGAATCAAGCATAATGAATCATGACGGAGACATGAACATTGAGCACAAACTGCCTAGCAAACAGGGTTTTCAAAACACCCATATATGTGACCCCAGGTAGCACAAAGGTCTAGAGTACCATCAGTTGTAAAAAAACAAAAAGTGGATATGTATAAAACACAAAGAAAAACTACCGAGGGGAACAGGATAGCAGAGCAAGCAGGGTAAGATAGACCTTAAAATGAAGGAAAGGCAGGGAAGAAAAAAGAAATATCGATAGACCTACAGGCCTAGAGCAGTAAGCTGTAATACCATATCTCAATCAGAGACATTTTGATGAGAATCAGAGAAAGTAGGGAGCAGGACAGAAGAAAAAGCCAGGTCAGACAGCAAAGAATAGAAGAGGGGAGACATGGGGAAGAAAAGGAAACAAGAAAAAGTAGATCTGCAGACACATAAAGTCACTTATCCGGACAATCTGCTGATGAAACTAGGAAAGTCCCTCTCATCCTTATGGTAGGCATATTCAAATATCTTCAACCTGCAGATTTCAGTGACTTGAGAGAGCGTTCATGGACTTCCAACCACTGTGCAGCATCCAACGGCGTGTCAAACATACAAACTTCTCCGAAAGCTACCACACGTAGCTTAGCTGGGTACATCATGGAGTATGGAAGCTGAATATCACGAAGATGCCGCTTGATGTCTTGAAACTTGGCTCTTCTACGTTGTACTTCCACAGAGAAGTCAGGAAATATAGATATTTTGCTGCCATTAATGGACAAATCAGGATGATCTCTTGCTTTGCGGCGTATGAGATCTCTGTCGCGGAAATGCAGAAGCCTGAGTAAAACTGAACGCGGGGGAGCCCCTGGTGGAGGAGAACAGAATGGCACTTTATGCGCTCTTTCAATTGCAAAAGAAGACATGTGACAGAGAATCCTTTCCAAATTTGTCAGTAAGCCAATCTTCAAAAAAATAAAACAGGATCAGGGCCCTCCATTTTGTCAGGAACACCGACCAATCTTAGATTGTTCCTACGGGAACGGTTCTCAAGATCGTCCACTTTAGACATTAATAAAGATACATTATGTATGATTCTGCCGATATCTCTCTTTACCGAAGGCATTTGGTCTTCAATGGAGCTAACTAGACATGAGCGAATCATTCAAAAAATTATTCGCCAAACATTCGCCGAACTTTTCCTAAAATTCGTATATTCAACGAATAGATTCGTTGTATTTGCGTACAAAATATACGTTATTATGTGCTATTAGCGAACATTCGCTCGCTAATAACGAACGTTGATTTACAAAATGTACGCAACTTCTTAGAAGACGTACGCATGAGCGTACAAATAGCTGACGAATCTCAGCGTACTATTGTCTAAGCGATTACGTAATACGCAGGCACGTACGAGGAGAGGCCGCGGCGTGCACTCCTCAGAGGCAGAGCGAATATTCGAGACATATATATGGTAAAGTGAAAATACATTATTATAGGTATAATATAAAAATTTTAAATATCACCTACCTAGTATGCTCATGGACACGTTTAAGTCTCTTTTCTTCTGACTCTTGTCATAGAACTGGAGCAGAGTCCCAAACTCAGTCGCAATTTGTAATCCACATAGGTAAAATTGTAATCCAAATGGGTAAAAAAAAAAGCAGCAAAGGTTCCTTAAAAAACCCTTTTTCAAGGGGCTCCCCAAATAACCTGAAAAGGGGGAAAAAAGGATGAGGCGCACGAATGCGCAACTTAATTTCCTGAGTTGCCTCGTCATCCTCCCGCGCTGGAGAAAGGGGCGGAACTACCAGGGAGGAGTCTGCATCGCTGAATTGAATTCGTACGCAACAGCGTATAGAGTAACTACCAGGGAATAGTCTGCATCGCTAAATTGAATTTGTACGCAACAGCGTATAGAGTAACTAAATTATACGTAGAATAGCGTATAATTTATAGGACACACTACGTAGCGAATGCATACAAAAGCGAAGCAATCACCTAATATTTGGATTCGCTTCGCAGCTGAAAAATCCCAAGATTCGATACGAATCTACGAAGCGACAAATAGATTCGCTCATCTCTAGAGCTAACCCGTTCCTCCACTTCTTTAATTCTTTCATTTACTTTCTGCAAGTCTTGTCTAATAAGAGATACATTTTCTTGTAGATTCCCCATATGCATGGTAAGGGTATTGAGTGAGGAATTGCTTGCCGTTACTGCAGCATATATCTTTAATGGTGGGTTCACCAACCGCCACACTCGGAGTGGAGGAAGCTACAGGCTGCTTCTGAAGGACAGTAGAGTAGGCCACAGGGCCTGGTAATGGCGCGCTGATATCATCCATAGCGTTACTGTCCCCTACAGCGGTATCTGTTGTGCCCAACAGAGTCTTTGCGGTACCTGTCTCCTCCGAAGTCAGCCCAGAGGGCACCGGAGAGGTGCAGGCGTATTTTCCAAGGCGCGCAGCCTTCTCCAGCGCTCGCGCCTCAGCAGTGACGAGGTCCGCGGCGCCATCTTGTTTCGGCGTAGCAGAAGGCCAAGGCTCCTTAGGATCCTTCTCCTTCTTGTTGTTGCGCCTCATCTTGACTCCACCAAGCGCACAGGGGATCAGGAACACCTCCGCTGCCAGATAGGATGTTGGATGTCCGAATAGACAGGAGAATGGAGGAGAATTAGCAGAGGTAAGCCGGGAGCTCCGTGCAGCTGCTACCTACTACATCGCTGTCCAGGCCACGCCCCCCTCACCAATAGATATGTTAGTGATAACATGATATCAAGAGTCAGGCCTGGCTCTTAATCACCCTTTTCTGTTTATTCTATATCCACATTATTGTATTTATTAATTGTATCCCCATACGATTGTAAATTTTATTTTTTGTGGGGATTTGTTAAATTTAATCAAACCAGCATATAGGTGATTTGTACGCCAATACATAGGGTTGTGCAACAATTTACCTGTGAGTGATAATGTAAAATCTGTGTGTGATATCATGAAATTAAGCATCAGGCCTCAGTCATTCGTTTCTGTTTATTCTATCTCCACACAGTTCGAATTAAATTTTTTTGGGGGGTTGCAACTGAATTAAACCAGCATATAGGTGATCACTACACCAATACACAGGATAGTGCGCAAAATTAGTGATAAAAATCCTGAATAATAATAATAATAATAATAATAATAATGATTTATATTTACAGTAGTGTCAATTTTTTTGGGGGTTGTTAAATATATCCAAAACAGTATATAAGTGATTACTACACCAATATACAGGGTAGCGCAAAAAATTATCTGTAAGTGATAACGAATTTAGGCATAGATCCGTTTACATTTATTTCTATCTCCACATGTTTTCATTCAATTTTTATTTTTTATTTTTATTTGGGGGGGGGTTATTGAAACTAAAACCAGCATATACGCGATTACTACACCAATACACAGGGTGGCGCAGAACATTATTTGAGAGGCCCAAAAATGTCAGAGCTATGGAAGGGTTCCAAACGAAAGACACAGGGCTAGAATGTGGGTAGTAGCTGCACCAATTACCCTGTCAGAACTAGTAGTAGTAGTAGTTGTAGGCTGCAGTTGCCACAGCTGACTTTGGAAAGGTGCAACATTATTGTTGAGGTGAAAGAAGATAAGATTGTGGATTGGATGGCTCACTCCTTCTCTCAGTCGCAGCAGGATGACGTGGAGGTGATTTCAGAATCTGACACCGTGACGTAGAGCCAGGGGTCACAGCGTTCCTCCTTCTCCTCTTCCTTGCAGTCCTATAGAAGGCTTTCAGTGGAGACCTCTCAGTCTTCACTGCCCCTTCCTAGTGGGGCACTTTCCTTTTTCCTAAGTAGTGGCAAGAAAACCCACCACACCCTATGACAGTTAATCAAGAGAGTCTCCCTGTTGACAAATTGTGTGAGAGCAGACAGAGGTTGTACTGCCCTAAGGAGGAGGTGGAGCCTGCAGACCCAAAGCATAGCCGTGTTTGTGGTGGTAGTAGTGGCACCCGCAGCTGTGGTATTGGGGGCAGCGATAGTAGCAGTCTAGGGAAATGAAAGGGGGCAAAGAACCCTCAATGATATCCCACAGTAAGAATGTGTGGGGGAGGGGAGTGAGGAACAGATGACGATTGTGTGCTGGGCAGGACCTGGTTGCCATATTGGGGTGCTAATGAGGAGGCAACATCAGAGGAGGAGGGTGATGGCGGCTTCAATAAAGTGCAGAGGCCATGTACCTCCCAAACAACAGCCAGGGCCACGTCTGCTTTGGGATCTGGTGATGCCACTGATGCTGTGGGTGGGTTAGGCCCAAAACGTGCGAGAGCTCAGCTGCCTCTAACACTGCGAGTATCTTCTGTCTAGCAGTTGTTCTCCACACTGCTGTAAGACAAAAGCATTGTCCTGTGCAAGCTGTTCAAGAGCAAAATAAGATGTGTGCAGGGAAACACAAACGTAGGCACCACAGCTCTATTGAACCACAGGAAGCGGAATCACCCCATTTCTTGCACAAGCAAAGGTGGCAGCCAACTACTGCAACAGGAGTTCCCTCCATTTCTGGGTCCCCCTTGCCAGGCTACATCCATGGGCAGTACAGTGTCTTTCACATCGTCATCATCCCTTTCCACTTCTCCTGCTCAGACTCCTCCTCTGCTCCATTGTCAGCTATCGATAACGGAACCCGTGATCAGGAAACAACTCTGCACGCCCAGCAATTCAATGGTGCGCAAGCTTAATTTGCATCTGGCCAAGTTACAAGTGGTACAGCTGCTGCCGTACCATTTATTTGAGTCTGCTGACTTTAGGGAGCTAATGGTGTGCGCTCAGCCTCACTGGAAGATACCTAGCTAGCATTATTCCTCCCAAAAAGCCATCCCTGTCCTGTACTCTCACATGGCAGACAACGTGGACCGTTCCCTGCGATTCTCACTTTGTGGCAAGGTTCACATCACGGTGGACACCTGGAGCAGCTCTTATGGGCAGAAACAGTACATCTTTCACGGCCCACTGGGTAAATCTTTTTCCAGCAGTGGTGAGGCAGAATTCCAGCATCGAGGCCAGGTCCTTTTCACCCCCCACGATTGTGTCGGCCTAGCTCCCACACTAGCCACTTATCCACCTCCTCTGCCTCCTCCTCCATGGACGCTGGCCCGTCCTCAAAATTAGCAGGGCACAGGGTCACATGCACTACCCCTCCTTCCTATCATATGTCAAGTCAAGTGTTGCCATGGCGCACATCATCAACCTAGTGGTGCAAAGCTTTCTAAATAGGTCCAGGAGACTGTCCAAGAATTTCAGCCATCCTTATGTGGCAAGGAACGCTCTTGGACATGCACCAACAAAACAGCCTGCTGCTATGCCACTTAATCCGTGATGTGCCAACTCGCCAGAATTCAACATTGCACACACTTGAGCGTATGTACCAGACATCCTCAGCAGCAGGAAATGTGTTGCGTCGAGGTCCAACAGTGGCTTTTCATCCAAGACGCCTGTTGGATGCTGAGCCCTTCAACGACGCCACAAAGTATGTCAGCAGAGACAACTGCAGCACGAACAATGTTATCCCCCTCATATTTATCTTAGAATAGACACCCACGCAGCTGGGTACTACGGTTGAAGAACAGCTAACGCATCGTGCAGTCCGCCCTATAGCTATTGGGGAGGTACAAAAGGAATCTGCCATGGAGAAGGATGAGGAGTTTCATGCAAGAGGAGGAGTTGGAAGTGGAGGAGCAAGAGGACGATGGCACCGGTCAGGCCACCCAATAGTCACAGTGGGGGGCAGAGCTGGAAACAACTGGCTCCTCTGGCACGCTGGCCAGAATGATGACCTGTATGCTTGCTTGCTTACTCAGTGACAGGCGTATCGTTGACATCGTTGACAGCTCCCACCTCAATGCCCAGGTTCAGGCCTACCTAAACTTTGGCACATACGCTCTTCTCTGACCCCATGGATTTCTAGGCAGGCAGACTGGAACATTGGCCTGAAATGACACAGCATACTGTCTCTTCTTTCTTGCCTAGCCTCTAGTGTCATCTTGGAAAGGGTTTTCAGCACCAAGGAGTGTGGTGACACTCAAACGGACCAAGTTGTCCTCAGCCAATGTCCAAAACATCACTTTTGTCATTATGAACCAAGTTTGGATTCGGGAGGATTTTCACACTCCTCTGGCTGAAGCCTAGATCTGGTCTTGCCAGCGGTGCCCCATCTGCTGCTGCTGCCAATTAAAAGAAGAACTTTTTAAGCTTGTTCACAACAAGCCACTGTTTCTTCTGATAAATAATACTTGTGTGTGTTGTATGAGCAGGCGTTCTGACCCTGTCAATCCATAATTTCTGGACGCTTGGTCCCCCAAGCCAACCTTTGTATCCTCTAATACCATGTGTGTTTAAACATCATCTTCCCCAATTTTTGGAAGCTTTGGAATATGAAAAGGCATAACACATAACAGTGTGTTTTTAAAAATACTGTATGTTAACAGCATCAAGCGTGTGTTTACCCATAGCCATGTATGTCAGTGAAATAATTTACTAGTGCTATCATTGTGATCCAGAGTTTAGGTAGAGAAAAAAAACTCCTAAAAATTTAGAGTTGTAGGAGGCTATGGGGGGTTATATACCAATTTTCAGGGCAATTATAGCAACCTCTTTCAGTCTGAATCAATTTGGGTTCAAGCTGAACTTTTTCAAAAATTCGGAGAACCTGAACTGAACCAAATCTTGAGTGGTTCAATCAACTCTAGTGTATGTGGTAGAGATGAGCGAATCTATTCGCCGCTTCGTAGATTCGTATCGAATCTTGGGATTTTTCAGCTGCGAAGCGAATCCGAATATTAGGTGATTCGCTTCGCTTTTGTACGCATTCGCTACGTAGTGTGTCCTATAAATTATACACTATTCTACGTATAATTTAGTTACTCTATACGCTGTCGCGTACGAATTCAATTCAGCGATGCAGACTTTTCCCTGATACTTACTCTATACGCTGTTGCGTACGAATTCAATTCAGCGATGCAGACTCCTCCCTGGTAGTTCCGCCCCTTTCTCCAGCGCAGGAGGATGACGAGGCAACTCAGGAAATTAAGTTGCGCATTTGTGCGCCTCATTCCTTTTTCCCCCTTTTCAGGTTATTTGGGGAGCCCCTTGAAAAAGGGTTTTTTAAGGAACCTTTGCTGCTTTTTTTTTACCCATTTGGATTACAATTTTACCTATGTGGATTACAAATTGCGACTGAGTTTGGGACTCTGCTCCAGTTCTATGACAAGCGTCAGAAGAAAAGAGACTTAAACGTGTCCATGAGCATACTAGGTAGGTGATATTTAAAATTTTTATATTATACCTATAATACTATAACTTTACTATAACTTTACCATATATATGTCTTGAATATTCGCTCTGCCTCTGAGGAGTGCACGCCGCGGCCTCTCCTCGTACGTGCCTGCGTATTACGTAATCGCATAGACAATAGTACGCTGAGATTCGTAAACTATTTGTACGCTCATGCGTACGTCTTCTAAGAAGTTGCGTACACTTTGTAAATCAACGTTCGTTATTAGTGAGCGAATGTTCGCTAATAGCACATAATAACGTATATTTTGTACGCAAATACAACGAATCTATTCGTCGAATATACGAATTTTATGAAAAGTTTGGCGAATGTTCGGCGAATAATTTTTTGTATGATTCGCTCATCTCTAGTATGTGGCATCATCTCACATCCCAATTTAAGTAAAAAAAAAACTGTTAAAATGATCTAAAATATATATTGTTAGAATTTGAACTCATATGTAATATAGAGCAATAAGACTACCACTGCCGATCTAATGTCAAGTTTATTCTAGTATCCTATTGGTAATCTTGAAGTTTACATTAAGACCATTAGGGTTTAATGAATTTAAGTGAAAGATCCAAAATAATTCACGTTTTTTAAAAATTGTTAGTCAATCCCCAGCCCTTTTTTCGGTATTGGTATGAAATTCAGGATCATGAACCTTAACTAACGTTCCTTACAATCTTTTCGTACAGGTAAATCCTTATGTTGTTTTCTAATGGTGTATCTATAATTATTTTGGTGTGTTTTTATATAACAAGTTGTTTTCCCTACATATAGATTACACAGACACTGCAATATATAGATAACCCAAGAGGAATCACAAGGTAAATCATATCTCGTGGGTGATGGGATGTTCAAAAAATGTACCTTTTTTCATCATGCTACAGTTTACACAACCAATACACGGAAAACTACCTACTAGTTTAGGTTAACAATACATTTGATTTTCTTTATGATGCTTATACACATTTGTTTTTACTAACCAGTTTCTGAAATTAGCAGACCTCCTGTATGACATCAAAGGTGGTTGGCTGAATTCTACAATCTGTGGGTAAGTATTGTTAATCACTGACCAATGTTTGCACAGAATCTGTGTAACATTTGTAGTCAGGTCTCAATATGTTGAAACAAACTGAATATTTATTGGATCCTGAGGACGCAAAATGATAAAAGCCAGAGATCAGCTATCATCTACTATATGGGCTCATGTAGTAAACTGGCTATACTGTGCACCTCATATCTGTCTATCTATCTATCTGCAATCCCACTAGTGTCTGGTGTTCTTATAGAAGTGCATCATTGGGGTGTCATAGAATGCTGTGATGTCATGGAATGCTGTGATATCATGTGCTCATTTGCATATGCAGTTGCCAGTTTGTTGCCTTTAAATTCAAGAAAGCCCTGTTAATTGTCTCCTAGACTAAAAACGCACCCATTAGATCCTGTGGACACAATGTGATAAGAGCTCAAGATCATGGCGATGTGCACCTGTGCACTGGGATGTGCTGACTGACCCCCAGTGAACTGCAATGACGATATTCATATGCAGTATCATTGAACAGACCCCAAGCAAGTATCATACCATATTTAGATAGAATACATATGTTTACATAAATTATTAACTACCCAATACAGATAAAGATTGGGCATATAATGTATTACTGATGATGCTTCACGCATCGATACATGGCTGGAAATTAAAGATGCCTAAGCATTACAGAAACAGAAAGAAAAATATAAAATAAAAAAATAATAACTCAAAATAAAGATTAGATAAAACAGGAAAAGGTCAACCTTTCATTTAGACCTAAGGGGGATTGTGACCGAAAACGATAAATCCATTCTGTCTCTTTTTGCAGAATGCGACGATCCCAGTCACCCCTTCTGATAAGCATGGGAACCAGTTCTAATGCAGAAAACGTCAACACACGGGCATTACCTTGATGGTATTCCAACACATGGTCGGCCACCGGTGTGTGGTTTTTCTTTTTCACATCATTAATGTGTTCACAGATGCGCCGTCTCAATTCTCGGAATGTTTTTCCAATGTAATCCGTGGGACAGTCACATTGGCACAAATAAATCACACCTTTACTCCTACAATTGATAAAGTCTTTGATAACATAAGAATGACCGGTGGCCGAGCATGTGTTGATTTTCTTATTGTGGATAAAACGGCAAGCCAGACACGTGCAACATCTGAATATCCCCATGGGTTTCCGATTGAGCCAAGTACCATGTGGGGTGGGGCGTGTATAGTGACTGTGAACAAGCCTGTCTCCTAGGCTCTGCCCCCTTCTATAAGTAATGCCTGGTCTTGGTGGTAACGTATCTGAGATATCGGGGTCGGATAGAAGGATGGGCCAATATCGGTTTAAAGTTTCCCTGACTTGATGGTTAGCAGTGTCAAACGTGGAGATGATCCTTGTCAAAGGAACACTGGGGCCACTCTGTGTCTTGGGGTCTAACAGTGTGTTCCTGTCCTGTATACTTGCATGTTTGAACGCCTTATTAAGTACTTTAAAGGGGTAGCCTCTAGCTTGAAATCTGTGGAATAGGGCCCTGGACTCGGCATGAAAGTTCTCCAGGTTGGAACAATTTCTCCGAACCGGAGATATTGTCCCTTTGGTATCCTCCTTTTCAAAGCTGTCGGATGGTGGCTCTCCCATCTTAATAAATTGTTTGTGGCGGTAGCCTTCCTATATATAGTTGTTATAAATCTATCTGACTGTTTAGAGACCCTCACATCCAAAAAGGTAAGTGTATCAGTATGTATTTCTGATGTGAATGACAATCCGATGTCATTGTCAAGATGGACATAACGGTCTCAAACTCCAGGGCAGTCCCATTCCACAGGAGGAACACATCATCGATAAAGCGGGTCCAAAATACAATCTTGTGGCCCCACCAGTTGTCCTCATCTGTAAACACATATTTGTCCTCCCACCAGCCCAGGAGGAGATTAGCATATGAGGCAGCACAAGGACTCCCCATAGCGGTCCCCCTGAGCTGGTGGAAGAACTTGTAGTCAAACAGGAAATAGTTATGAGTTAATGTAAACTCCAAAAGGGTCAAGACAAATTCATTATATGTTTTAAATTGTACACACGTGTCTTAAGAAAATATTCTACCACAAATAAGCCATTTTTGTGGGGAATAGAGCTATATAATGACTCTACGTCTATGCTTGCCAGTAGACATAATGAATCAAAAGTAATAGTGTCTATTTTCTGCAAAAAGTCCACGAGTATAAGATGGAAGTGAGAACACAAATTGTCTCAGAATTTTGTCAAGGTAAATCCCACAGTTCTGTGTCACCGAGTTCACCCCAGACACTATGGGGCGCCCCTAAGGGGGTTGAGACCCTTATGAATTTTGGGAAGTCCATAGAAGGTAGCTATCTGGGGTGAACTTGGAAAGACAAACTGATACTCGGCCTCTCCAAGGACTCCTTTGGCCTTCTCTTCCTCAAGGATTAGCTTTAGATCTGCCATATACTTCTCGGTGGGGTCAGATGCAAGAATTTAATAACAATTCCGATCAGATAAAAGGTTGTTACACAAACGTTGGTATGTCCCATGATCTAGAACTACAAGGTTGCCACCTTTGTCAGATGATTTTATAATGATTGATCATTCTCCAAATTCATTAGAGCTGTCTTTTCTGATCTGGAAAGATTCTGATAGCCGTTTTTCGGTTGTTCGATTTTTTCCAGTTCAGCTATGGTCATTTGGAGGAAAATATCGACGTGATCAGAATTAATTGGAGGAGGCAACCTTGTACTTTTGGAGTGTAAGTTAGTAAACGGGCCCTCCCCCGGTTCCCTGGAGCCTTCCTCCCACAGGTCCAGTAGAAGTTACAAATCATGATATTCTTCACTGGGGATGCCCAATTGTTCACATGTCTTATGTCTAGAATGTTTCATAAATTTGTACCATTTAAGTTTCCTGCAGAATAGGTTTAAATCCTTGTTAATCCTAGTTCTGAAATCTCATGGACTGTCACTCTGGAAGGAACTGGGTGGCATTACTGTTGGAGCAATGGTGCAGAAAACGTCCATGTCTTTGGAGTATAAAAATAAAAAGGAACAATTATAAGGATTAGAGAACCGGCTTTTCACAAGAAACTGATTTTGGAGGTGACAGACTTTATTGAAAAAATGTTGCAAAGGTTGATTATTGCTCATTCACATCTATGTTTTGTAAATCTTTAAGTCTGTTCCGAGGAACAGACTACCAGAGTTAGGGCTCATGCACACAACTGTATGTGATTTGCGGTCTGCAAAAAACGTATCCGCAAAAAATACGGATGACGTTCATGTGCATTCCGTATTTAGCGGAACGGAACAGCTGGCCCCTAATAGAATAGTACTATCCTTTTCCATAATGCGGACAATAATAGGACATGTTCTATCCTTTTGCGGAACAGACATACGACATACAGAAACAGAATGCACACAGAGTAAATTCTGTTTTTTTGCGGATCCCTTGAAGTGAATGGTTCCACACACAGTCCGCAAAAAAAAAAAAAAAAAACGGACGATTCCAAAGACAACACAAACACAATACAGCAAATAGCCAAAAATTTTAATTTGAAATTAATATTTTAATTCTCCAATTTCTTAGTTACAGGAAATCCAACCTAAGAAATGTAAAAGTAAAATATACTCCTTCCCCGACTTTCAGTGCATTGATTTCCTTAAGTACAAGCTCAACACATTAGACAACAATTCCATCCGAATCCTCATATTTAACCTGCATTCCAGCTGCCTCCTTACTTATGGGGGTGTCACTTTTATTTTCTGTATCTGTTCATTGAAGCTGACATGGTTGGATTTTCAAAATAACATTTGCTAATGGAACAGTTTTATTGATAAACTATGGTCTTTCCATCAAAACTGAACAGACCCACAGTGACATTTCCCTTGAGCAGTTTGACATTTGAATGACAAACCATGCCTCTTTTCGCAATGAAAACTGGCATGTTGCCGCAGCTGAGCTATTATTATGAGTGTTCAATACGTCAGTCTTTGTAAGCATTGACTGCCAAGGTTTCTTATTGCTGTATATTACCTAGCATCCTTCTTCTATTTACTGCCATGAGAAGCTTGTGTGTCTATTTCATGATCAACAGATAACGTATGCTTCAGCATTGATATTATTACTAGCCATAAGGGACTTTTTTACTTAAAGGGGTTGTCCGGGTTCAGAGAAGAACCCGGACATACCTGCAATTTCACCCAGGCAGCCTGCCTGAAGAGGACATCGGAGCATCTCATGCTCCGATGCCCCCCCCTTGCCCTGCGCTAGATCGCGCAGGGCAAGGTCTCTTTTGTTTGTAAATACTCGCTGCCGGGCGGAAGTACGGAGACGTACCGTTTTACTGGCTAGGGCAGCGCTAAAGCCCGTCCATCAGCGCCGATGACGTCACCGGCTCACTGCCGGGCGGAAGCCTCTGCCCGGCAGGGACCGGTACGTCACCGGAACCGGGCTAAATTCCTTTGCCCTGCGCTAATTAGCGCAGGGCAAAGGAGGGCATCGGAGCATAGGATGCTCCGATGCCCTCTTCAGGCGGGCTGCCTGGGTGAAATTGCAGGTATGTCCGGGTTCTTCTCTGAACCCGGACAACCCCTTTAACCTGTTAAGACCCCTCCAAATGCATTTTGCATTATGATAACAGTGCAGTAGGTAATGGTTTATCTGCGTCCCTATATAAACATATTAAGCTTTACTAAACTGCAAAATCAGCACGGCTACAGTACCTCTGATTCCAACTACTTTCCATTAGGGCTTACTTGCCTCAGTATATGTACGACTGTTACCTAGTAATTAGCATTTTTCACTGGTGTTATAGCAGTATCATCATTCAGTTCTTGCAAAAACATAAATCGGTTCTCCATCCATTGACCTCTTGAGGAGCTTGTCATGGACCTGTTTTATACCCACCACTCGATCTGAAGAGGCAGAGCTTTGGAAGTGAAGGGGAGTAGCAGACCAAATCAACAAACAGAGTAGGGTGTGTCTCAGACTACCTCAGACTTCCTGTACACACAGTAGCTAAACTGTAGTCACAGATCACAGCTCTGTCCTAATGAAGCTGGGCTAAAAGGAGCCACGCAGCAAACAATTAAAGGGTATGTCCCATTAAAACAACTATCCTGAGTCTGATTAGGGTCTGATCAATAGCCAACATGGTTTTACTAAGAACAGAAGCTGTCAAACTTACCTGATTTGTTTTTATGAGGAGGTGAGTAGAAGCCTGGACAGAGGAAAGGGTGTCGATATTGTGTTTTTAGACTATACAAAGGCGTTTGATACTGTCCTTCACGGATGACTAATGGGTAAATTGAGGTTTATTGGTTTAGAAAATATAATTTGTAATTGGATTGGAAATTGGCTTCATGATCGTATCTAAAGAGTTGTGGTCAATGATTCCTACTCTGAATGGTCCCTGGTTAGAAGTGGTGTTCCCCAAGGTTCTGTGCTTGGTCCGCTATTATTTAACTTATTCATTAATGACATAGAGGATGGGATTAATAGTGCTGTTTCTATTTTTGCAGATGACACCAAACTTTGTAAATGAAAGATGAAAGATGTTAATAAGTTACAAGCTGACTTGGACAAACTTACTGTTTGGGCCTCCACTTGGCAAATGAGGTTCAATATAGATAAATGTAAAGTTATGCACTTGGGGGCGAATAATCTGCATGCAGCATAAGTCTTAGGGGGAGTAAAACTGGGAGAGTCACTTGTTGAGAAGGATCTGGATTTATTAGTAGATCATAGACTAAATAACAGCATGCAATGCCAGTCAGCTGTATCTAAGGCCAACAGAATTTTTTGTATTAAAAGAGGTGTGGACTCGCGGGACAGGGATGTAATATTTCCACTATACAAAGCGTTGGTGCGGCCCCAACTGGAATATGCAGTTCAGTTCTCGGAACCAGTCCATAAAAAGGCTGCCCTGGAGTTAGAAAAAGTACAGAGGAGAGCCACTAAACTCATAAAGGGCCTGGAAGATCTTAGTTATGAGCAAAGAGTAGATGAACTGAATTTGTTTAGTCTTGAACAAAGACGTCTAAGGGGGGACATGATTAACCTGTACAAATATATAAATGGACCATACAAAAAATATCAAGGGGAAGCTATTCTGTGTTAAACCCCCTCAAAAAACAAGGGGTCACTCCCTACGACTGGTGAAAAAAAGATTCAGTCATAAGAGGCGCAAAGTATTCTTTACAGTAAGGTCTGTGAATCTCTGGAATAGCCTGCCGCAGGAGCTGGTCACAGCAAATACAGTAGATGGCTTCAAAAAGGGTTTAGATGACTTTTTAATTCAAAATAAAATTGAGGCTTATGACAATGTATGGAAATCGTGTTCTACTCACCCTTTCCCTTCGGCCCAACTCCTTTTTAAAAGGAAGATGGACATTGATCCAGGGATCGATATAGCAGGATTATAGGTTGGACTTGATGGACTTTTGTCTTTTTTCAACATTAACAACTATGTAACTATGTAACACGGGCCCCTGTTCTGGTGATTGATCAGACCCAATCAGGTACCTATCGCCTATCCTGTAGATAGGGCATAGGTAGTTGTAATGGGACAACATCTTTTTGAAAAACTTTTTTTGGTATATTATTGGGTTGGGGGACACAATATTTGTGTAAATGTTTAATACAATACATCCTTTATTGACATTTTCTTTTCATTACTAGAATGAAAGAGAAAATGTATTCACATATCCTGAAATTAAAGGGGTATTCCCCCTCACAAATGTAGTTTGTATAGTTAGATATAGCCGTACCAATATTATTACTAATAGAATGTATTTATATAAAATGTACCGTTTAGAAGATTTCCCTATTTGTATAGGCATTATCCCACACACATCAGTCAGGCCGTTGCCCCTAGTTACGACCACTGCGGCCATGTAGTAGTGGTGGCCGGCTTGCTCTTGTTCAAACCCGCTCTGAGGTAACTGCTGTATTGTGAACGCACATTACATGAGCATGCGGAGACACATCTTAGAACTGTAGCATTTTTGTCTGCGCTTCCAAAACGCAGAGAAACGGATCCTGTTCCAAGATCAATTCATCTCTATGGAGCAGGATCCGTTTATAAAGTCTGCGTTTTGGACGGATCCTGACCATTGTGTTTTGCACTGGTAGCGTCCAAAACGCAGATGTGAAAGTACCCTAAGATGTATCTCCGCATGCTCATGTAATGTGCGTTCAGGAGACAGCAGTTACCTCAGAGCGGGTTTGAACAAGAGTAAGCCGGCCACCACTACTACATGGCCGCGGTGGCCGTAACTAGGGGCAACGGCCTGACTGATGTGTGTGGGACAATGGATAAACAAATAGGCAAGTCTTCTAAATGGTACATTTTATTTAAATACATTCTATTAGTAATAATATTGGTATGGCTATATCTAACTATACAAACTACATTTGTGAGATGGGAATACCCTTTTAATGTTTCACAGACTGTACCGAAATCAGTCACTTTAGTCTAGGTTACATGATCACAGGGCACTGCTCATATAAGAAGTCCTTCTGGGATACCATTGTATGGGACATGCTGTTATATACAAACCACCATTACCCAGAATGCTCTGGTTATCAGATTTTTTTTTTCCTTTGGATCTGTTATATCACAAATATATTGTATAACATAAGCTGATATTTGTAAGCCTATAATAAAAAAAAAATACACATTCATGTCACAATGCTAAAATTACATATATAACTATTTTCCATTTGAATTTGTCATATAGAATTTAAGACTTAGAGCCACCTGCATCACTTAAACATGGTTAAGAAACATACTTCACTCATTTTACTATTCTTGCCTAAGTTAAAAACCCATTTACTACCTTATAAGAATACAATAACATTATAGTTAGCTATAATACCCACAACATAATTTGTAGCTGAAAATGTAAATGTCCTACGATTTGTATAAGTCCATAATAATGTTTACATTAAATTATGGACACAGATACAATCAGACAGGTCAAGAAGCTCCCATTGAACTTGAAAATCAGGTTAAGAAGCCTCTAGACAGAGCAGTTCTTATACAGTGAAAACTTAAATTGTAACAAGTCTGGCATTGACTAAAGTGGAGTGCAAAGTGATACTTCTGGTCTTTCACCAGAGACCCTCACAAGAAGATTGGACTTGGATCAGTTGGATCTCAAGGTAAAGGTCTTCAGAGTAGTTACTAGTTGGAATTGGGAAGCAGCAGCACTGATGGAACTGCAGAGCGGTGAGAAAGAGGTGAGCCGGATGGGTCACGTGTGACAGGAGTCAGTAATCCAGGCCAGCATTCCAACTGTAAAGATAAAATTAACTGTGACAAATCCAAAGAGCAAGACAAGAAGTAGAGTCCACACCAGAGCAGAGACCGAACATATGAATATAGTCAATATGAATCAATGCATTCTAGGGGCAGTAAATAACAGGAACAATTACCCCGATAAGAGATGGCTGCTGTAACCACCCTGCTTTTAGATCAAGGCTTGTAGAGGCTCCTGGGTATAACATTGTCTGGCAGTATCCTAGACTTTTACAAAAAGAAGGAAAAGGAAGAATAGCTCACTATAAAAACAGGTGCTATTGAATTAGTAATGTTACAAACAGTGCAGCTACAATACATTACAAGGTTGCTAAGTCATACAATAAAAAATCGTTCCAAATTGCCATACAGTATAAAAGTAACTTTGCAAATAGTCTTCAACTCTTCACTGAATTTTTTTGTCTACCATTTTGCGCCTAGAGCATACAGTATATACCGATGTGTGTGTATGATAGCAGACAAAAAACAGCTCCTGTGTAGGCTGATCCAAAAGTCACACTTCATGCTATCTATCCCCTACTTCTTCCTAATATACATTCGGTACAGTAGATTAGTAAGGGGGATTAGCAAGTAGAGAACAGATGGACTACAATATAACTAAAAGATCAGACTACACCAGGTTTGTTTGATGTCTGTTACCATGGAGATGCAAAAATCTGTATAGCAGCTATAGACTGAATTGCTGTGAGGGTGGACATAGCTTTTAGGATCAATGACAACAAAGTGAATAATTGATGCAAAAACAAGTCATTAGTTATGAAATTTGTTGTGTACAGCACTGGACATAGACGCAGTAGTAAGTGGTAATTGCTTGACAAAAGTGGAAAATTCTCCACTGAAACATTTTCAAAGGATTTTTTCTAAAGGGCTGTTTGGCGGGTTGGAGACAAAATCTACCAATCTCCAACATTTTTGATTTTTGTTCCTTTTAATGCACAATTGAAACTAAGTTCTTAACAGCAACAGAAAAAAAGCACCATCCCTTTGTTCTAGAAATCACTTGAAACCCCATGTCACAAAGCCACAGAAATAATCATTGTTACTGTGCAAAAAATACTGTGTGGACTCCAGCTCATGAATTACTGTAAAACTGCTGAATAAAAAGAAATAACTGCTGTACGGACCTTCATCTCAAACTATTTCACTTGGACACTTTGGGGCACATTTCGGAGCACCCAGCGCAGCTTCTAAATGTAAGACAGCTTCCTAGCTGTCTTAGATTTAGACAATTTTCTGCAACTAAACCAGGCATAGAAAATAATGAATGAGACGGGCCTACCATGTCTCCACCCAGGCCACGCCGACGGTTTTGGACCTGGGGTGAGCGGGAAGAAGTCACAAATAGCAGCACAACTAACCATTGCGCCGCTATCTGCACCTGCAATATGCCTAATTTAATAGTATTTCAGATTAGTAAATGATGCCCTATGTATATCTAATATATAAAGCTGAGTGTATGCATGTGTGTGTATGTATGTATGTCCGCTAAAGGAATCCGCACTGTTGTATTTGCAATCATGAAATTTGGCACACTGGTACATCAGGTGTCCAGGAAGATTTTAGACTGGGTCTCAGCTCTCTAGTGCATACCTTTCCAGAGATATTTCCAAAAAATGCATTAACCAATAGAAGCCTGCATAAACACGGTCACATGTCCCTTTTCACCAGATTTCCATAACAACCCAGCCATTTTTATTCACTGCGGTAGATCAGCTTTAAAGGGGCAGGACGCTGTGGATGACACTGTTAAGGGACCAGAGTGGTGTGGAGGTCACAGTTAAGGGTTCAGGCCACCCTCAAAAGACAAGCTTAAAAACCCTGCCCCCAGGTCCCGCTAAGCCACTCCTGACCCAGTTAGGTCACGCCCCCACTCCACAGCCGACAGGGATTGAAAAAAATGAACGTAAAAATCAACTTCTGTCAGCTGCAGGGGTGGGAGGGAGGGTGACTTTCTCCCTGCAGCTCACGCTCAGACAGCACAGTGCTGCTGTCTGAGAGTGTGCTGCTCAAAAGGACATCCCTATGTCCATCCAGGCCCTGTGCCGGACAGAGGACAAGGAGTCTGAAAGCTGGACTGTCTGGCCTAAAACCGGACCTCTGGCCACCCTAGGGGCAGATTGCTGTGGAGGTCATAGTTAAGGGGACAGTCTGCTATGAAGGTCAGTGTTAAGGGGCAGATTGCAGTAGAGGCCATTATTAAGGGGGTGGGGTGTTGTGGAAATCACTGTTAAGTAGATGGGGTACTGTGGAGGTCACTAATAAAGGGGTGGCCTCTGTGGAGATCACTTTCAAAGGGAAGGGATGCTGTGGAGGTCACTGTTAAGGGGTCATGGAACAGTGGAGGTCACAGTTAAGGGGACGGTCCGCTATGGAAGTCAGTGTTAAGGAGCAGGGTGCTGTAGCGGTCACTGTTAAGGAGGCGGGGTGTTGTGGAGGTCACATTTTAATGTAAAAGAGCTCTGTGGAGGTCACTGTTAAGGGGGAGGGTTATTGTGGAAATCACTGTTAATTAGACAGGGTACTGTGGAGGTCACTTATAAAGTGGTGGCCACTGTGGAGGTCACTGTTGAAGGGCAGGGCACTGTGTATGTTACTGTTAAGGGGGCAGGCCACTGTGGAGGTCACTGTTAAAGGGGCAGGCACTGTGGAGGTCACAGTTAAGGGAGGAGGGGACTGTGGAAGCCACTATTAGAGGGACAGTGGGGTACTGTGAGGTCACTGTTAAGGGAGCGGGGTACTGTAGCAGTCACTGTTAAAGGGGCAGTCACTGTGAAGGTCTCTGTTAAGGGGGTCAGGAATGGAGGAGGTCAGTTAAGGGGACTGTAACCTATGGGCAGTGTCAAGGGGTGGGTGCTATAGAAATCACTGTTAAGGGGGCAGGCCCCTGTGGAGGTCACTGTCAAGGGGGTGGGTGCTGTGGCACTCACTGTTAAAGCGGCAGGCTGCTGTGAAGGTCAAAGTTAAGGGGATGGACTGCGGTAGAGGTCCCATTTTAAGGAGATGGGGCACTGTGGGGGGTCAGTGTTAAGGGGTGGGGAACTGTGGAGGTCACTGTTAAGGGGGCGGGGTACTGTAGATGTCACTGTTATAGTGGATGCTGTTTATATCTTTTAACAACACACACAAAAATCAAATGAAATATAACCATGCAATATATATATTTAAGATTAAATTTCTGGGAGATAAAAACAGGCAAATACTGTATCATAAGATCACAGCATTTGGTGGGGAAACACAAGTTCTACAGAAGGTGTTAGGTTAAAAAAACTGCCTATTACAATGAATTTCGTCGTGACAGATGAGCGGACTTGCAACAGGAGGTGAATGTTAAAATGACACAGAAATCTTATTTTTATCTGTACCAGCTAGTTTACATACTCTGCCTGCAGCTTGCCTATCAACCAGCACATATGCCTCATTGACCTACTTTGTAAAGAGATTATTGTCTTGGAAAAAAGTACAAATAACTCATATTTAAAGAATGTTTTATCCAAGTTATATAAATGCTGTTCTAAAAGAGGTCAAGCCGATCTTAGGCTAAACTCACACCTTTTAGTAATTTATCAAACTGGTGTAAGGTAGAACTGGCTTAGTTGCCCATAGCAACCAATCAGATACCACCTTTCATTTTGAGAGCTCATTTGGAAAATGAAAGGTGGAATCTGATTGATTGCACCAGTTTGATATATGACCCCAAGTCTTTTTTCACCCCGTTGAACTGATAGTTGCCCAGTGTTTATGAAAATCAATGATAAGCCATAAAATTGTTTTGTCATTAAATAATTTATGAATGCACAATAATTAAATGTAAATAATATCATCATACAGTAACTAAATAATACTCCCATACAACCACTAAATACTACAATACATGACTAAATATTACCACATTGACTAATTAGTGGTACCATGACTGAATGGCACAATAATGTAACTCAATAACACCACTATGTTATACGTACTTCAATAATACCTCTGTACATTAACAGAATCATACTACTATACTATTACAAATTAGAGATGAGTGAATCGATTCGTCGATTCGTATCGAATCTTGGGAATTTTTAGCTGCGAAGCGAATTCGAATATTAGGTGATTCGCTTCGGCTTTGTACGCATTCACTACGTAGTTTGTCCTATAAATTATACGCTCTTGCTACGTATAAGTTACTCTATACGCTGTTGCGTACGAATTCAATTCATTAGCGATGCAGACTCCTCCTTGGTAGCTCCGCCCCCTTCTCCAGTGTGCGAGGAAGACGAGGCAACTCAGGAAATTAAGATAACGACACAGCGAGGCCCTGACTGGGGAGGCATGGTGTGGGGCACCAACCCCTATGAGAAGGAACCGGAGGAGATCTACGTCTCTCAATATGTCCGGCAGCCTAAGAAGTCGGTTGAGGTGCCCGCTGAGGTGTTCACTCCGCTGGCTGACACGGCGGAGGCGGCAGGAGTTCCCGCTCCGCCGCGGAAGGACTACTCCCTTCGGCAAAATTCAATGGTCCCCGAGGCTGTCACCTGGAACGCCCTGACCCTCTGGAAATACAAAAAGTTGGTAGAGGAGTGGGTTGTGCAGGTTTTAGAGCACCCACGGTCCGGTGACCCCAAGCTGGAGCACCGAAGGGGTACCATTATTTGGTTCAGTGTGGAACGGGGAGTAGGTTTTATCGGCGATGAGGAGACGGCGGAAGAATTATACGTAAACCGCCGTTCTGTAAAGCGGCTGTATCTTCCGCCCGTCCGCCACAATCTCCACACAGGGGATAACGTGGAAAATACCCTCATGAAGAGCCTCCAAGGCCCCTTTGCTACTGGGGTGAAACTCCTTAAGCGACCAGCTACTCCTGCAGCAGAGGCTCGGTGTTCCCATGAGACCAATGATGGGACTCTGCAATCTGAGGAGAAATCACAAGCTCAGCTAGAACTCCTGATACCAGATTTGCCACCGCCGCCGATCCTTCATGTGGGACAGATGACCACCAACAGTTCTGTGTACCAGCCATCGGTGGTACAATACCAACTGCCATGGAGGTGCAGGCCGCACAGTCCGCCGCTCGCGGAAGACCGTTACCAGAGCCCTTACAGTCGGAGATTCTGTCACCTTGTATGCCGGCGGGAGGATCTGGCCACTACAAGGTAATGGGAAAGGCCTAAGTTGCCAAGGCCCTTGCCAGTGTGACCGCCCGGTCACTACCAAGACCATCCCTGAGAGGTCGGTGGGGGTCTGCTACTGCAGCCAGTGTCGCTTTCATGAGTCTGGAGCGCCCTCTCATGTCTTTTAGCTCCAGCAGCAGTGAAGAGGACCTGCTGGCCCTTAAGTAAGGAATCGGATTCTGCAGCTTTTATGGGAGCCACAATGTGGACTTAACCTGAAGGGTGAGCACTAGTTGGCATTTGTTTGTTTTTTTGTTGCCCTGTGTTTGTCCTCACCCAGATGGACATGGATTGTCAGGACTCCCCCCATAAAAAAAAAAAGTTTTAACCAAGTTGCGCATACGCAACCCCTTCCCCCTTTTCAGGTTATTGGGGAGCCCCTTGAAAGAGGGTTTTTTAAGGAACCTTTGCTGCTATTTATTTACCCATTTGGATTACAATTTTACCTATGTGGATTACAAATTGCAACTGAGTTTGGGACTCTGTTACAGTTGTATGAAAAGCGTCAGAAGAAAAGAGACTTAAACGTGTCCGTGAGCATACTAGGTAGGTGATATTTAAAATGTTTACATTATACCTATAATGTATTTGCACTATATTGTTTGCACTGGATTGTTTGCACTAATGTTTTTACCTTTCAGCAACGTCCATCAGCCGGACTATGTATTTCAGCTGTGCAGCAGAGCTAAATGAGAAGGATCGTCTGGATGCCATTTTCGAATATTTGCTCTGCCTCTGAGGAGTGCACACCGCGGCCTCTCGACGTACGTGCCTGCGTATTACGTAATCGCGTAGACAATAGTACGCTGAGGATTCGTAAGCTATTTGTACGCTCATGCGTACATCTTCTAAGAAGTTGCGTACATTTTTTAAATGAACGTTCGTTATTAGTGTGCGAATGTTGGCTAATAGCACATAATAACGTATCTTTTGTACGCAAATACAACGAATCTATTCGTCGAATATACGAATCTTAAGAAAAGTTCAATGAATGTTCAGCGAATAATTTTTTTAATGATTCGCTCATCTCTATTACAAATTATAAAAAAAAAAAAAAACAGTGTACAAAATTACCAAACAGAATGACTGACAAATACCGTACATACACCACTGGCGTAGTAAACTACAATAAAAGTGGTTGCCCTGGCAATAAACATAATTTAAAAAAGCATCAGAATGTTGTAAAAAGACAAAAATACTAACTGATCCCCCACCATTGTCTACTTCCTGGTGCTTCTTGATATGCAGGAAATTACCACTCAGCCAGTCACCGGCAGAACTGTGTCACAGCTGTCATTTCTTGTATGTTCAGAGAGACCAGGAAGCAGAGACAAGGTGTGAAAATGGGAAATGTGAGAACAAGAGTGTTGGCAGATCTTTGAGGTATTGTTTTTTATTTTCTTTACACCATTCTGAGGCTTTTCTAAATTTTCTTTTGCCTGGACAACCCTTTTAAATTCAATGACGCGTAGGTGTTACAGGCAGCATGGATTTCCCTGTTGCTTCATTTACTCCTGTTTACTTACATGGTTTGGTGCGGTTCTTATGCATCTGTCTTGCACTTGGCCTGGATCAGGGAATCCGTTTGCTCAGCTGGGTTAATTTAAGGAGAAGTTTTTGATTGGTTAGCTTTCCTTTAAATGTTCATGTTTTCTGCTGGTTTTGGGCCAGTGTGTTGCTCTAAAGCAAAGGCAGGACTGGAGCGCTTACTATGAGGCCTCCATACTTGAACCCTCTTGTGGTATTCCAAAAATGAAAATGAAAGTGATGGAAGTGCAGGCCTGGGAGCTGGTGTCATCACCAGTGCAAGTCAGCTACGTCTGGAGGTCTGTTTTGGTCTCGGATAACCCCTCTAATGGCTATGGACACCTTTGGGGCAAATTTTTTTGTGACTGCATTTTAATCCTTTTGGGCTAAAATCATTTTTTCAATTAGTTTTTATTAAAAAAAATATTCAGCCATTTTTGAGATACAGGGGTTACAAAATCTGTCTACTGTCAGAGTATAACTTCTTGGCTCATGTGAAGCCTTATATATGATCTTATAACCACATAAATAAGCATTTACAAAGTCAGGAGATCAAAGATAAGGCTTCACATGAGCCATCAGTTGATGGTACTGAGAAATGATACTCTGCAGACTGATTTTTAACCACTGTATCTAAAAAAAAACGCTGACGATTTTTAATGCAAAAAATGATTTTTAACCCCAAATGAGTAAAATGCAGTCATAAAAAATGTCCTAAAGGTGTCCATAGCCTTCAACTTTTATCTTCCCTGCCATAGGATGCTACCTTAGCTACAAGTCAGTCTGTGAAATTTCTGATCTGCTAGATCTGCCCCAGTTAACTGTAATGCTATTATTAAGAAGTAGGAGTGTCTAGGAGTGGTGATACCATATCATGTCATTAAGCAGTAGAGCAGGCAAATTCACAGATCAAAGTCACCAATTGCTAAAGTAGTGTACATGCTATATAAAAATTCTGTATTGTATCAGCTACAGAACAGAGGAAGAAGCTGAGCAAAAGACGTCAGGGTGCTGGTCATCTCCGGGGTTGTTTGGTCTATATCCACTGTATCCATACTGCAATCATTTTCGCCTTTTTATTCCTTTGCTCTAGGGTATATGTTTTCTTAACAATACTTTATACAAATTTTGGATGGGTATTTAGTATTTGCGTCTTTTTTCTGAACTAGCAGTCATATTCTGTTTTTAATTATATGTTTTTTAACAATCTGTGCTGCATCTGACTGTTTCTGGCTAGGATCAACTGTGTTTACACTGGTTACAGTTACAACTTCTTTAGTGGGTTTAGATTGAGCCTTCTTCCCAGGAGGTGTTTGTGGCTGAATTGTGGGTCCAAAACTGCTCATTTTGTATGTCATTTTATCTCTAAATTTTTAATCACGATGAAATAAAGATTAATTTTTATTGTATGTATGGTTTTATATTTTTGGTGTTCTGCAGTGCTAGGGTATTTTGGATATTTTTTGATGCCAATCAATTTTGGTGTTCCAGGCATTGCTAGGGTACCCAAAGATCCAATGCCCAATCCACAATTCATGTGTCAAATCTACAGATGAGTGAATCATCCAAAATTCGCTTTGGTGAATAATCTACGAATTTCTGACAACATTCGTTCTTAATATGAATTTATTCGGTCAAATTTGCCTTAAAAAATAATCGTTGTTTTGCGAACATTCCTACACAAATTACAAACATACATTCAGTTTTGTTAAAAGTACACATTACGCAAGCATTAGCTTACAAAGTACGTACAAATCCTTAGCGTACTATTGACTCGCGATTGCGTCATACACATGAGGCTAGGCCGTGGCGTACAGTCTTTAGAGGCAGTCCATATGAGGTAGAAAAGTAAGGTGCTAGCTATCCGGTTAAATGCATAATTTCCTAAAAACACCGTACAATAAGTGCATAATAGGACAAATTGCAGTACCTGAAAAAGAATACACACAATGGGCTAAAGTGCTTGAACGTTGCTGAACCTGTAAAAACATTACTGCTAAAATACAGCAAAGACAATTATGCAAACATTTTAGTGCAACTTCACATTTGCAATCATAAAAGGCTCAGATATACATTTGAGTCTCTCCTCGTGGCATGATAAAACACTGGAACACAGTCCAAAATCCAACTGTAATCCATGTGAGGTAATTTTGTAATCCAAACAGGTAACGTGTAATCCACATGGATAATATAAAATAGCAGCAAATAGAGAACCTCTTTGCAAAGGGGGCTCCCAAATAACCTGAGAAGGGGGGGGGGAGGAAAATAGGGGCGCTTAGGCGCAACTGAGAATTTTCTGAAGAATCGGGGGGGGGGGGAGGGGAGTGCTGACAAGCCATGTCCATCTGGGTGAGAGTCAAACAGGGGGCAATACAAACTAAACAAAACAACTAGCCAACTAGCTCTCACCCGTCAGGTGCAGTCCATGGTGTGGCTCCCATAGGTCCTCCTGAGGTGTCCTTTAAATCACTCAGCTAGTAGAAGGGTTCCTCAGATGAGGGACCTGAAGTCCTCCTTGCTTGAACTACTACTTAATAAGATCAGAGGAGGCTCCTGTCTCCTGTAGGCCAAGCTTGCTGCCGTGGTGGAACTCCACTGCCCTCTTTTTCCAGAAGTCGGACTTGACCGGGTCCGGGTGGAGGTCACGCTGGTGAGCGCTACAGCCACTTGCGCCTTTACTTTTCCGGATTCTCCTGCCGGGACAGCAGGGGTAACGACTTCTGGCTGCAGCAGTTGAGGCAAGGTTGCACCCAGGGAAGAAGCCCCAGCTCCCCTGGCTGCTGCTGGCTTAATCTTCCAGGGTAGTTGGTATTGGTGGATCACCGTGGACTGGAACATAAACGATGAAGTCGTCAGCTGACCCAGCTGAAAGGACTGTGATTGTGGTGGCACTGGCAGTCCATGGATCAGAGGCTCCAGCTGTGGCTTCTCCTTGCAACGGAGGGTGCTATCTGGTGACTCCTGAACGCAGCGCACCGGTACTTCGCCTGGTGGTTCCTCCGGCCAAACTTCAGGTGGTGATGCAGGAACCAGTGGCTTAGGTAATACGGTAACCCCAGTAGCAAAGGGGCCTTTCAGGGATGCCATGGGGGTGTATTCCACCTAATCCCCCACGTATAGGTTGTGACAGGATTGGGGCATGTATGGCCGTTTCACTGACCTGTGGTCCACAAAGTACTCCTTGCCATCCTCGTCATCCGCCAGGAAGCCAGAGCCTTGCTCCACGGAAAACCACAGGACGGTTCCCTTTTGCCGCTCCAGTGTAGGGTCTCCTGGCCTTGGATGGTCCATTACTTGGATAACCCAGTCCTTCACTGCATTCTTGTAGTCCCATAGGGTCTGGGTGTGGGCCGTCACCAATGCTGGCACAATCAGGTATTGCCGAATGGAAGGTGTTGTTCTCCTCCTGGGCGGCGAAGTGGACGCTCCATCCGCCTTCGCCGCTCCAGCCAGCAAGGCCAATATGGAGTCAGGAGCTGGTGAGACTCTCTTGAACAATTGTGACGCTCTGATCTCTGGAGCTGGCGGTGGTTCGGGGTACTCATCCCCAAAGACTCCCCATTCGGGTTGCAGTTCTTTCGCCATGCTGTTTGCTGTGGTCTGACTCTGGATCTTGTTCACCGCTTGCTTGAACTGGAGAGAAGGGTAATGAGGGAGGAGTCTTCACTCCCTATACATGCAAATAGTTAGTTCCCGGGGGGCCGGGCTGGTTTTTCCCGCTTCTGAGGGCGCATATCTTCACTTTCCCGCTCTTGAGGGAGCGCATCGTCATTTTCCCGCTTCGGGAGGCCGGGGGAGGGGCAAGAAGAATGCGTACGTTGTGTACGTAGTGTATGTAGCGTTAGCGTTCAAAATTTTAAGAACATTTACGAATAATACGAAGCGAATCTGAAAAAATCCGGATTTGCTTCGGAGTAGGAAAAATGGAGGATTTGATACGAATCTACGAAGCGGCAAATAGATTCACTCATCTCTAGTCATATACTCAATCCAACGCATACACTTCCCCACCCCCAAGCCCTTGTGCTAAAGACATATTTGCATTACAGGTGTATACAGCAATGCATACCTACAGTACACATACAGTGAAAACTCTTCTGATTATACATGCTCTTTCCTCATCTTCTCCATTTGGCCCAGACTGTCAAGAACATTTCTTTCAACCATATCTCATCTCTGCAGAGTTTGCCATATAGGTATCTTAAGTTCCATACTCTTCCATCATCCTCCTGTCACGGACATTCCTATGACAGATAACAGGAGGTCTGACATGTTTTCCCTTTTTGTTGTTGGTATTTACCACACCCTTTTCCCTCAGGTGTTCCTGGTGTGGTAATTGTCCCTCCCCTATTTATTGCTTCTTCTCCCACTATTCCTTGTGGTTTATAGCTTCACTGTTGTGGTGGTGAGCAGCAGTTTGGTTTCAGCTGAGATCCTGGAGCCTCCATTTCTTCATTGAAAGATAAGTTTCCCTTTCCCTCCTGTTTATTAGGCTTTAGGGAGACTCCTGTTCGTCCTTCCATTTGGAGGAACAGGTAGACTCATTCCTGTCATTAGTTTCCAGGGTCCTATAGGGTCAGTTCGGTGTTTAGGTTACTGTGTATGAACTTGCCTACATTTGAGGCCTGTTCATACTGGTATATAGACAGGATTTGAGCCAGGGTTTCCTGTAGGAGGCGTCCATCTTCCTTCCTTAGTTTCTAGGCCTAATCTCCTTTCCCTCCTACGCTTGGTTTGGTTTCCCCCCAACACCTGCGCGTGACACCTCCCCCTTCTGGTGCCCCAACAGTGTTATATTGCTGGTACCTCCAATACACTGTGCCAACTGCGCTCCCCAATGCCCTTAAAGAGGACCTTTCACCACTCCTGACATGCCTATGTTAATAGTTTCATGCATTCCTTATGTAATAACAATTATGGAGCCTCTATTCTTATGTCTCTATGTTGTACCATTCCTTTATTATTTCTACTAGAAGTTATGATTGAATTTCTAGCTGTCTGCAGTAAGGTTACAGAGGGGAGGTAACCAGTTGGGGGGTGTACCTGCACAGACTCACTCTATCCAATCAGTGCTGCCATGTGCAGACTGTGAAGGTACACACCCCCAACTGGTTACCTCCCCTCTGTACCCTTACTGAAGGCTAATAGCAATTCATTCATAACTTCTAGCAGGAATAATAAAGGAATGGCACAGCATAGAGTCATAAGAATAGATGCTCCAGAATTGTTATTACATGGGGAATGCATGAAGCTATTAATACAGGCATGTCAGGAGTGGTGAAAGGTCCTCTTTAAATACAATACTGCAGAAATAACTGGCAATACAGATACTCTTTCCAATTAGTGCCCCCTACATTGCTATCCCTAAGACTGCTCCGGTTAGTAGTAGTGCTCTTCATGCCCAAAAATAATAATACCCCCAAGGTGCCCTCTACTAAGAGCCACAATTACAGAAATGATTTTCCTATAGCGCCCTCAGTAGTAATAATAATGGTGCAATATTGTCCCCAGTAGTAATAAAGCCTCTTATAGTTCCCCAGTAGAGAAAAAGCCCCATAGTGCCTCCAGTAGTAATAAAGCCTCCATAACTAATATGGCCCCTATATAAGGACCCAACAGAACCCCTAGTAGTATTACAGCCCATCTATAGTGCTTTGCTTTCAGAAGTAATAAGGTCCCTCTATAGTGGCCACAGTAGCAATAATGTCCACAAGGCTTCATTCACACGACTGTATTTTGTTTCCGTTCCGGGTTTTTTTTGCGGACTGTATGCGGAACCATTCCTTTTAATGGGTCCGCAAAAAAAATGGAAGGTACTCCGTGTGCATTCCGTTTCCGTATGTCTGTATTTCAGTTCCGCAAAAAAAGATGTCCTATTCTTGTCCGTTTTGCTGACAAGGATAGGCATTGTTACAATGGATCTGCAAAAAAACGGAAACATGGATGGCATATGGAACGTCATCTGTTTTTTTTGCTGATCCGCAAATTTGCGGATCCGCAAAACACATACGGTCATGTGAATGAAGCCTTATAGTGATCCAGTAGTAGTAATGCCCAGTAGTTATAATGCTTCCTGCAGTGCCTTAAGTAGTTATAAGGCCCCTGGTAAAGCCTTTAGTAGTTGTGATGCCCCCTATAGTGCCTCCATAGTTATATTTTTCCTTTAGTAGCTATAATGCCCCACTATTGTGCCCCAGTATTTGAAAAAAATCAAATACTCACCTGACTGTGCTCCATGCTGCTATCTTCAAATTTTGGCCAGTGGCCTGAGTTAAGAAGCTATAAAGAACAAATCCAGCTCACCTGAGGTAGGATAATGCACCGTGCACGGATGGTCAGGGTTAGGACCGAATACACACTTGTAGAAGAAATCCAGCACAACTAAGTTATGACTAAGGACGTGTAAACGTCTGAAACGCGTTAAATAGGAGCCAACGAGTCTTTGTCTCCACACCATTATTGTCTGGATGTTGAAATAAAAGATATTTGGATTTTACACCAAGTATTGGATTTCTTCTACAAATCTGTGGCCTGTTGCCTGTGACCTAGTGCAGGCAGTCACAATGACGTCATTGTACCACCTGTTCTTTTGATATGTTCTCTCATAGGCTTCAGGCAATTGGCTCCACTGCAGTATTCAACTGTATTGCCATCCTGAGGACTGCAAAATTGTTATACGTGCAGCAGCTACAACACCCTAGGAAAAACAGCTGCAGAAAAGCCTAAGATCACCATGCACAACTCCAAAGCGTCAGCTGGAGTGGTGGAGAGTATGCCTCCACTGTGCTCTGGAGCAGTGGAAACATGTTCTTTGGAGTGATGAGTCACATTTTACTATGTGGCAGTCAGATGGATGAATCTGGCAGATGTTCAGGGAACGCTATCCACTGGAATGTATTGTGTCTACTGTAAAATTTGGCAGAGGAGAAATAATATCATTGGGCTTTTTTTCAGGGTTTGGGCTATCTCCCTTATTTCCAGTGAAGGATAATGTTAAGGTTTACAGAATACCAAAATATTTTAGATACAGATGTAGTAGAGTTAGGCTACTTTCACACTAGCGTTTTTAATTTCCGGTATTGAGTTCCGTCATAGGGGCTCAATACCGGAAAAAAAACGCTTCAGTTTGTCCCCATTCATTGTCAATGGGGACAAAACTGAACTGAAGACAACGGAGGCTCCTGAAAGCATTCCGTTCCGTCTTCAGACCGGAGAACAAACCGCAGCATGCTGCACATATACAGAAATACATACATACATACACACACATACACACAAACACATATATACTCACATACTCCAAGCAGGGACGCCGGCAGCATGTCTTCACGCGCCTCCTGCGCGCAGCTATGACGTTTCCTGCGCGCTGTGGGGAATCGTCATCACTGCGCGCAGGAGGCGCGTGAAGACGTGCTGCCGGCGTCCCTGGCTGGAGTATGTAAGTATGTATGTGTGTGTATGTATGTTCTCTGTGTCTGTGTCATGTCTGGGGCCGGAGCGCTGCTCCGGCTCAACACATGTATCAGCGGCAGTACGGATCCGTCGGCACCCTTTAGGTGCCGGATCCGTGCTGCCGCTAGTGTGAAAGAGGCCTTAACACACATGCTTTATGAGACGTGTTAACTAAACTAAATGCGTTAAGCAAACACCTTCAATTGCTTTCCAATGGCTTTTGTTTCAAGATAAAGCGATGAGTTAAGAAATTTGAGTTAAGAGTTTGTGTGTTAACCCTGCTACATCCATAAGTGTATGTTTCCAACTTTGTGGCAATAGTTTGGGGAAGGCCCTTACCTTTTCAAGTATGAGATTGATCCTGTGCACAAATAGAAGTCCAGAAAGATATGGTTAGAACAGTTCTATTACAAAATCATGCAGACACACAACATACAACCTGACAGGCCACAATGGGGTACTCTAGCACTCTCTGCACCCATGACCTTGGATGTTACTGTAATGGTAAATTCCGCTTCTACACTGCAGACTTAGGGTTGAGTGATATACCGGTGTCCACGATATACCGCGATATTAAGAAACGACGATATGGCGATATCACCGTTTCCTAATAACGGCGGTATTTAATGACATCATAGGAGCGGTCGCATGTATGCCGACCTCTCCTAAAATGTCCGCTTTCTGCCACCTGCTTACTTTCCCGCAGCGGCCGCATTCCTCCTGGCTCCTACTTCCCCTGGTCTCTGCACACCCTGATGGCTAAGTATTGGGAAGCCACGGTGGATTTGTGGCACTCGGTCAATTCTCTGCTGTGATGTCGGGATAACGGCTGGTACAGGAGGCTCCTCTGGGAGCGGGCGCTGTGCGGTCCCTGCCTCCTGCATTACTACTAGGGCTGAGGGCTTGACGCGGCTGTAAGTGCACTGGAGGGAGAGGGCGAGCGGGCTTTTTTTTTTTTTACATTAAACTTTATATATACTTTGACAAACAAGCAGCAACTATCTTAGCTCCTGGACCTTCACCATTACTATTGGACCTCCCACCTGTCATAAACTGCTGCGCAAGTTACTTTAATTTTATGTGAGGTCTGTTTCCCCCCCTCCCCTTTTTTTTAGAGAGCGTTTTTCACATAAAGCCCATCCACAGATATTGGTCATATCCAGGCTGTACATCAGATCACAAGCATGCCAGCATGCAGAATAATGTCTCCTTGTGGCTGCCCCCATACAGTATAAGTCTCCTTGTGGCTGCCCCCATACAGTATAAGTCTCCTTGTAGCTGCCCCCATACAGTATAAGTCTCCTTGTGGCTGCCCCCATACAATATAATGTCTCCTTGTGGCTGCCCCCATATAGTATAACGTCTCCTTGTGGCCCCTATACAGTATAATGTTTCCTTGTGGCCGCCCCCATACAGTATAACGTCTCCTTGGGCTGCCCCCATACAGTATAATGTCTCCTTGTGGCTGCCCCCATACAGTATAACGTCTCCTTGTGGCTGCCCCCATATAGTATAATGTCTCCTTGTGGCTGCTCCCATACAGTATAACGTCTCTTTGTGGCCGCCCCCATACAGTATAATGTCTCCTTGTGGCTGCCCCCATACAGTATAATGTCTCCTTGTGGCTGCCCCCATACAGTATAATGTCTCCTTGTGGCTGCCCCCATACAGTACAACGTCTCCTTGTGGCTGCTCCCATACAGTATAACGTCTCCTTGTGGCTGCCCCCATACAGTATAATGTCTCCTTGTGGCTGCTCCCATACAGTATAACGTCTCCTTGTGGCCCCCATACAGTACAACGTCTCCTTGTGGCTGCCCCCATACAGTATAACGTCTCCTTGTGGCTGCCCCCATACAGTATAACGGCTTCTTGTGGCTGCCCCCATACTGCATAAGTCTCCTTGTGGCTGCCCCCATACGGTATAAAGTCTCCTTGTGGCTGCTCCCATACAATATAATGTCTCATTGTGGCTGCCCCAATACGGTATAACGTCTCCTTGTGGCTGCCCCCATACGGTATAACGTCTCCTTGTGGCTGCTCCCATACAGTATAATGTCTCCTTGTGGCTGCCCCCATACAGTATAATGTCTCCTTGTGGCTGCCCCCATACGGTATAACGTCTCCTTGTGGGCTGCCCCCATACGGTATAACGTCTCCTTGTGGCTGCTCCCATACAGTATAACATCTCCTTGTGGCTGCCCCCATACAGTATAACGTCTCCTTGTGGCTGCCCCCATACGGTATAACGTCTCCTTGTGGCTGCTCCCATACAGTATAACATCTCCTTGTGGCTGCCCTCATACGGTATAACGTCTCCTTGTGGCTGCTCCCATACAGTATAACGTCTCCTTGTGGCTGCCCCCATACAGTATAACGTCTCCTTGTGGCTGCCCCCATACAGTATAATGTCTCCTTGTGGCCCCCATACAGTATAATGTCTCCTTGTGGCTGCCCCCATACAGTATAACATCTCCTTGTGGCTGCCCCCATACGGTATAAAGTCTCCTTGTGGCTGCCCCCATACGGTATATCGTCTCCTTGTGGCTGCCCCCATACAGTATAATGTCTCCTTGTGGCTGCCCCCATACAGTATAATGTCTTCATGTGGCCCCAAGTGTTTTTTTCTTCTAAATGGGTATTTATCGCGATATATATTGTTATCGCGATAAATTTCTTAATATCGTTATCGTGGGAATATTTTTCATTAAAGGCGCGCTGCGGCGGCCCTTCCATGTCCTCATCCTCAAACATAAGTGCTTGGGCATCAGTGCGCTCAATCTCTTCCACTTCTGGGGCAGGGCTAGGGAGATGGCCCATAGAATCCCCGCCAGAAGAGTAATCAAAAAGCATAAGTGACTACTGCATGACTTGGGGCTTAGACTTCTTGGCTGATGTGTAAGGGGTTGAGGTGGAAGACGGATGCCCCTGGGCAGGGGATGGGTGGGAGACAATGTGAAGGAACTGGAGGCACTGTCAGCCATCCAATCTACAACCACTTCTACTTGTTCTGGCATCACCATCCTTAGAGCGGTATTCGGGCCTACAAAATGTCGCAGAACATCCTGTCGCCTGCGTGCACCAGAGGAAGGTGTTTCATTTGGGCGCTTAGCTGGCACAGATCAACCACGTCCTCTCCCTGCAGCAGGAGCTACACCACCACCAGCATTACCACAACCACAGCGACATCCCCTATTTGATGCTCTCCTCATTTTGTTACGGTCACCCACCAAATTGGCTGACAGATGAACAATTGTATTTCTGTATCACGGTTGCAAATGAAGTGTTTGGCACCACAAAAAATGGCTATAGGTCACCAACAGAATTAATAGAAAAATGACCTATTGTATTTGCATGTCACGGATGCAGATGAGGTGTATCTCCCTTCCAAAAAAGGCATTATGTCACCGACACAGTTATCTTATAACAGTAAGGCTACTTTCACACCAGCGGTTTTACTGGATCCGTCATGGATCAGCAAAACGCTTCCGTTACTGATAATACAACCGTCTGCATCTGTTCTGAACGGATCCGGTTGTATTATCTTTTAAATAGCCAAGACGGATCCGTCATGAACTCCAATGAAAGTCAATGGGGGACGGATCCGTTTTCTATTTTGTCTGGATCAGTTTCTTCATGCGGACACCAAAACGCAACAAGCAGCGTTTTAGTGTCCGCCTCCAAAACGGAATGGAGACTGAACTGAAGCAAAACTGATGCATTCTGAACAGATCCTTTCCATTCAGAATGCATGAGGACAAAACTGATCAGTTCAGGACCGTTTATGAGAGCCTGTGACGGATCTCACAAACGGATCCTTACAACGCAAGTGTGATAGTAGCCTAAGACGGATGAAAATGTGGTGTTGTGATGGTGGGACTCTAGTAAAATACTGGACTGGTGGAAAACTATCTTTGCAGAAAGCAACAAGATATGCTGCACGTCCTGTCCTTGGTAACCTGATATGGCCCTTTTAAGTCTTGGTTTTCCTAATAACAACAGCCCACTTGCTGATCCCACTATATTGGCATTCTGAATCATCCCCAACCCTGGGCCATTGGGTTAGCAAGATAGACCAGTTGTATAGATTTGGGGAATTGTCCCACTGAGAACTCCGCACTAGACTAGACGTTTTCTCCTCTACCTGGCAACTGTGGGAGAAATATAGACACTTTTATTGTGATAGCACCAACTCGAGCTCTCTTCTCCCCCCACCACCTCATATAGCTTATGTGGCATCCTGGTGCCCACCAGTTTTATTGCTCTAAGACTTCCATGTTCAACTTACTGTTTATTGTTTAAATGGATCTTTTAGTAGTCTTCCAGACCGAATATATTTTTATTTTTATGGTATTAGTGTGATAATCATGGAACACTTTGCAGGCCTTTGTTTTACATGGCATTATTTCATGGTCTGTATATTACCTATATGGCTAATAAAAATATAAATTATAATAAAAGATAATGTGGTGTTGTGAAACCCCAAAATTGCTTTATGTCACCAACACAATTAACAGACATCGGTGACAACAAACATGAACACGAAGTTGGCTTGAAGGTGCCATGTTCCTTTAAATTATTAAGCGGGTACTGAAATGCCATAAACGTGGACGTAAACTGCCGTTTTGATATTTGACTTCTGCAGCACAGAATTTGATGGATTGGTTGCTTTTGTACAGCCTCTAGGGTACAAGTGCAGCCATTTTCTGATAACCATACATTTTTTTATTTTTCTCTTAATGGAGCTGTCTGATGGCTTATTTTTGCAGGATGAGCGGCCATCATCATTGGCTCTATTTTGTGGTACATACAACTTCTTGATCACTTTTTATTTTAGGATAAAGAAAAGCCAGCAATCCTGCCACTGTTTTTTGGTATTTGTTATCGATATGACTTTAATCTTATTCTGCTGATCATTTAAGATTATAGAAATTTTATATCACTTTTTTATGTCCTACTTTTACGTAAAGCAGATTTGGGGGAAAAAATCAGGTTTTTGCGGCATCATTTTCTGAAAGCCATTTTTTTTTCTCTTGATCATTTTGTGTGAGGGCTCTTTTTTGCAGTTTGAGATGATGTTTTCATTGGTACCATTTTGGGGTACATATGACTTTTTGACCACCTGATATTATGATTTTTGGGAGGTGATCAAAAAAATGTCTGTTCTGTCATGGTTAGAGTTGAGCGAACGTGCTCGTAACGAGCACTATACTGCTCGGATACCCTGCGCTTGCATGGCCACAGCCATCCGGATCCGTCCTCACCTGACTGTAAGTCAATGGGGGCGGATCCGTTTGGTATGACACACGAGTGTGTCATACCAAACGGATCCGTCCCCACCTACTTGCAGTCGGGTGAGGAGGACGGATCCGGATGGCTGCGGCCATTCAAGCGCAGGGGATCCGAGCAGTACAGTGCTCGTTACGAGCACGTTCGCTCAACTCTAGTCATAGTGCTTACATACATTTTTTTAACAGTGTTCACCTCACAAGGTAGATCATGCAAGATTTTTTGTACCTATTAAACTGGCTGAGCTGCAAATGAGCTGTTAGGAGCAAAGGGGGCGTTACCGTTACACCCAAAGGCTCAGAAACTGCTGCACCATCTCCACATTGATTGACAGGACCAGACATGAAAAGTATAATGTTAGTAAACGTGTGTGGTTTAGCACCAAGTCTCTTGAGGAACATCGGGAAGCAAGCACTCTTTCCCGACAACGAATATAGAAGGTAAAAGAGGTGACAGATTCCGTTATCTAATATTTATTGGTCCAACATACAGGAAAATGCAAGGTTTCTGCCCCTTGTGATGAAAGATTCAACTACTACAAAGGGTCCAAACTTTGCATTTAGTTCAGCTCTTTTAACGCCTTAAAATTTCCATATTGAGACAATATTCGCGGTATTGCATAAATAATAAAAATAAAAAAGGGGGGCATTTATGAAGATCAGCATTTTCTTCGCCGGTCTGCATTTCTCCTATGCCGCTGGATGATGCACCAAATTTGTGCCGAAGCACAGACCTCATCATAGATTTGGCGCAGGCTTTATAACCCACTGAAATCTACGGCCTCCTAAGCTGACCTTGATTGTTACCTTCATTCAGCCAGAAAGCTGGTGTGACTGAGGATAAACGCACGGAGCCTGCTGGGCCACACTCCCTCTCCGCCTTTGCCACACTTGCTTTTCACAAAGTGGCCAGGGTGGCATAGAAACGTAACTTCATAAAATAATTTTGTTGTGGTGACGTTTAAAAAGTTGCTAACTAGGGGCGGGGGTAATATTACATTTCTCTATACATTTTATTCTCTATTACACTATACATGAAAATAATACATTTTCATGTATAGTGTAGATATACATGGGAAGAAACAGATCTTTCAGTCAGCAAGTCATGGAGCCATGTATAGAAGGTAATATCATTAATGCCCCCAGCCCCTTCAGATGGGTACACTATAATATATATATATATATATATATATATATATATATATATATATATATATATATATATATATCATATATCACACCTCACAGATGGGAAAGCTGGGTGACAACTTTTATGGGGACGGTGGGTATATATAAGGACAACTTAATATAGTGTGGATTTTTCAGTATTTTACTATTACCATTAATAAAGCATTCTTGTGATAACTCGGGAAGCCGTCAGCACAGGAACCCAAGCGCGGCCGGAACGTTTCTTGCTGTTCTACATGTTTCCGGGCGGAGGGATTCAGGGACGGGAAGAGTGTAGTGACATTCTCATGCCTCCGCAGAGGGCAAGTTTCCTGTGCCGCTAAAGCTCCGACTGCCCGTTGTCCTTGTTTCCCCTCCGGGTGCCATGGCTGCGGGGCTGGCCTGGAGGCTTTTCCCTGCTCGGTGCGGGTTGCTGGGCAGGAGCTGTGCGGTGAATGGCAGGTGAGTGATTGGCAGCATGGCGCTCACAGTGTGCATGCTGCATGAGTGACTGACAGTGCACGCTGATGCGATAGTGACCAAGCTCCTACCTAGATATTACCCTCTACTGCCCTGCTATTTACATCCTCACCCTTGTTACCCATAGCAACCAATCACAGCCAAGCTTTCATTTTATCCTCTGCTCTTCAAAAATGAAAGCTGTACTGTGATTGGTTTCTGCAGTTTTAGACAGCTTGATAAATCTGCTGACAATCTAAAGAACTGACATACACTACTGGGAAATGTAAAGCGATTGAACTGAGGTGGACAAAGTATGAACTGCTAGTGGTGTTTGGTCCATGACCACACAACGAAGGTGGAGCACCCTTTATTTTGGGTTCTGCAGCAGGGTACAGGTTGAGGCAGGATCATATTAATACTGGGGGACATCTCCCTTTGCTATAATACAGGATGTCGTACCCTGAAGAGCTCATTGTGTTGGACAGGCGTTATCTTGTTGAAACACAACGTCTCCTGAGTCAAAAAGACAGTAGGTCTGGTTCCATGATGTCCTGGACATACCAAAAGCTGGTCAAGTTAACCTGCATGATTACCGTTGTAGCTAATGTCCCCTTACACTATGATGCCTGGTGTATCTCCGCATGAAGGCAGTAGACTCTCTCCGACCCTCCTGTGAACTGTGATGTGGCCATCAGTGACATATAAGTGTTCACTGATGAAAGCAGCTTCTGCCTAGTGCTAATGTTGGCCACATCAGAGTGCCTACTGCCATCATGCATAGTGTGGAGACACACCAGACCCACACCATGTGTCATTGTGTGGGGCGACACTAGTTACCATGGATGTTCCCTTCTGGTATTCACGCAGGGACCATTGATTAGCCTTCAGTATATCCAGGACATTGCGGAATCAGTCCTACTGCCTCTTTTGACTCAGGAGACGTGGTGTTTCAACAAGATAACGCCTGCCCACACAATACAGTGTGCTCCTCCGGGTATCCAGCAGCTCCCCTGGGCAGCTAAATCACTATATCTGTCCCCCATCAAGAAGGTCTGGGACTGGACGGGACGGATCTCCCATGCACAGCAGCCAACAATCTCCTTGGCTGAACTATGGGTCCAAGTTGAAAGAGCTTGGCATGACTTCACACAGGAGATATCCATCACCTGCATCACATGAAGGAGAGATGCCACCCAGCATTGATGGGACCTTTACATATACCCTGCTACAGAACCCAAAATAAAGGGTGCCCCACCTTGGTTGGGTGATCACTGACTAAGCACCGCTAGTGATTAATATCGTGTCAGTCTCTGCTCAGTCACATTACGTTTTCCATCTGTTCTTTTTTCATTTTCCGGTAGTGTAGCAGACACGGTGCCCAAGGTGAAGTACCAGCCTGAGCCCTTTAGCCTATGTCCTTCAGTGGCAGTTATTCAGGGGCGGATTGTCCATAGACCTTACAGGGAAATTTCCCGGTGGGCCGATGCCCAGGGGGCCATCTGGGCCCTCCTAATTGCCAGCAAGTGGAAGTTTTTGGGGTTGTATTTTGTCCTGCTGGCAGTATTTTGTGATGGACTGTGGTATTTGGCTCTGTTGGGGTGGTATAATGTGCCACAACATGGTATTTCTGGCCCTGCCTTCCATCAATTTGGACCCAACTACAAAATGGGGCCACTTTTAGTATTTTTTCCAGGGCCACTTTAAGTTTCCAGTCCGCCCCTGCAGTTATTCCACCACAGTGCCACTTGGCAGAGCTGGATCATTTTACTAATGTCTTCCACCATGCTATAAGCCAAAAGGTGACATCATTGATCTTTCTCAGACCTCTCTTTGTAGTCATACCTTCTTCTGGGTGCATGGTTTGTATGGGAGATGATTATGAAGTGCCCGTTACAATAACTTTGTGAACAGTACCACTGCATGTGGTGTGCCAGGTCCAGTGGTCATGTAACCTGTGATCATGTGAACCAGTGACTCCGGTGTCCAGGTATATCTGGAATACGGTTGATCTGCTAGTTGGTTATGTTGGAGTAATGCCTCCTTCTCATTTCCTTTACTTCTTGTTTTCGCTCAGTTGTACGTCCAGTGTCCTGCTAGTCCGGTACATCAGCTCCAGTACCTGGTGGGATGAACATCTCTCTGAAGAAAACAAGCAATACATGAAACAGCTGACTGCACAGGAATACAATAGTATGACAGCAAGCAAGCTCTGTCCTCTGAAGGATGAGCCGTGGCCTCTAAAACCCTGGGAACCAGGTAGGTTCAGGGATTTACCTGGGATATGTAGCGTTATCGGTGGACGTAACACATTCAGAACTTGTCTTGCAGGCAAGGTTCACTTCTGTGGTGGAGGTTCCATTAGGAGCAAATTCTGCCAAAGTAACGCTACATGCCAGAAACCTGATGGATCCCACTACAGCCACTGGGGTCCATCAGGCACTTCTTTTTTTTTTTCATTTTTTTTTTTTGTTCCTGTAAACCGAGAGACCTAAAATGTGGCACATATGTGAACCTAGCCTTAACCACCTAACTGTTCTGCCCGAGTACAGCTCGGGCAGTGTGAAAAGTAGCCAACCTTAGATGGTGATATCTCCTCAATGGTAGCAGCTAGAAGCATGCAATTGGTCTTGTCTGAAAGCTGACAGTCCAGGCTTTAATACAAGACAAATGACAGCTAAAGTCCAAGAAACAGAGGAGAAATCACTTAGAAATCAAGTCGGGAATAATCGCGAATGAAACCTGTTTTTACTTTCATTCTCAGCTGCATTCACAGCATACCGATTTCTATCAGTGATAGCTTTCTCTGTCCTGAACATATTGCCATTTTGCTATAGTCTGAAAGCTTGGAATGTCAGCTTTCAAACAAGATCAGTTGCATGTTTCTAGTTTTGAGGTAGCAGCATCTAAAGCAGCCCTCCCCCCTCTAGGTACCTACTTTTCTCACTGCTGGAGCTTCACTCTGGCAAAACAGTTAGGGGGTTAAACAGGTTGTTCCAGACTGAAACTTATCACCTGTCCCCAGGAAAGTGTCTGATATTTGGCGGTTTGGCCTCTGGGACATAACACCCCTCCCCCTCCGTTAACGGGCCTTTTACCCTGTTTAAATGGAGCTGTGGGTGTGCATGAGCACTGCCCCTCCAGTCATCTCTTTGATACTGCTGGAGATAGCGAAGCACTGTACTCTGTTATCTTCAGTTCTCTAAACGTTAAATGGAGAGGCAATGTGCATGCTCGACCACCACACCATTTACATGGGGCTCTGGGACAACCCATTTAACCCATTGGGTTACATATAACTCATTGATTAACTTCTATTAAAGGGGTTCTCTGAGTTATATGTATTGATGACCTATCCTCAGGATAGGTCATCAATATCAGATCGGCGGGGGTCCGACACCTGGCACCCCCACCGATCAGCTGTTTGAAGAGCAGGTGCGCGCTGTACCAGCCCTGCCTCCTCTTCACTGTTTACATGCTGGCCGACACGGGGGTAGTGGTGAGTAGGTGTAATTACAACTCAGCCGCCCCATTCATTTCTATAGGAAGGATCGCTCCCATAGAAGTCTATGGAAGCGATTCTTCCCATAGAAATGAATGGGGTGGTTAGGTATAATTACACCTACTCACCACTACCCCCGTGTCGGCCAGCATGTAAACAGTGAAGAGGAGGCAGGGCTGCTACGGCGCGCGCCTCCTCTTCAAACAGCTGATCGGCGGGGGTGCCGGGTGTCGGACCACCGCCGATCTAATATTGATGACCTATCCTGAGGATAGGTCATCAATATTTATAACTCAGAAAACCCCTTTAACTCTTTCTGGCGTGTTGGGAAGAAAACATCAATACCGATAATTGAGTTTTTAATGTTTACAATGTTCTCAGTTTTTATGATTACAGCAATATCAAATACATATAGGGGTCATTTACATTCAGAAATACACCTATATTAGGCATATTTCTGGTGCAGATTGCAGCATCGACGCATTCCAAGACTTATAACTTTTTTATTTTTCTTTCTATGGAGCTGTGTGAGGAGTTGATTTTTGTGAGACCACTTTTAGTTTTCATTTGTATCATTTTGGAGTAAATAACACTTTTTGATCACTTTTTTTTTTTTTCTCCTGGTATCAAATAAGCAAAAAAACTTTGACATGCTATCTTTTGATCTCTTCTACAGTGCCTTGAAAAAGTATTTATACCCCTTGAACTTTTCCACTTTTTGTTACGTTACACCAATAAACCTACATGTATTTTATGTGTGGAATAAAGTGAAAATTATACATGGTGTTCAAAAATGTTAATGAATAAAAATCTGGAAAGTGTGCCATGCATTTATATTCAGCCCCCTGTACCCTGATACCTCTAAATAAATTCCAGTGTGACCAATTGCCTTGAGAAGTCACAGAATTAGTAAATGGCGTCCACCTCTGTCTAATGTATTCTCATTAGAACTACAGCTGTTCTGTGAAGGCCTCACAGGTTTGTTAGAGAACATTAGTGATCAAACAGTATCATGAAAATGAGAAAGGGAAGGGGCACAGATGATTAGAGTGTGGTAGCTTCCACGTACAGACCAGCAAAATTGGCAGAAGAAAAAGGTTTCCAAATTAGTTGGAAGCAAAGATGAGAGTATGCCCTCCACACATACAACTCCTCCTGGTAATAGATATGATTGACATTCTGGAGCCATTGAGAGACAGAAGAGGTTTCTGTTGGTTCCAGGTTGGTGGGATTATCATTTTGGCAGAAATTTTTGAGTAGACTTGGGCATCAGAGGGAGGGGTATGTTTAGTAGGGGGGTGCACTCAGTGAACATAAGTTCTGAATAAGAGAAGGAACCTGAGACCAAAAGAGAATGTATAATTGTCAGGAGATTAGTTGGAGTATAGTAATAACGAGATGTTATTTTGTAAGAGTTCTCCTGTAAATGGAGACAGCATGATTGTTCACTCACACTTAAAGGGGTTGTCTCACTTCAGCAAAAAGCATTTATCATGTAGGTAAAGTTAATACAAGACACTAATGTATTGTGATTGTCCATATTGCCTCCTTTTCTGGCTGGATGAATTTTTCCATCACATTTTACGCTGCTCATTTCCATGGTTACGACCACCCTGCAATCCATCAGTGGTGGCCGTGCTTGCACACTATAGGAAAAGTTACAGCCTCTCTGGTGGCCGGGACTGTGGAAGCGCACATAGGCTGGTGCTTTTTCACCACACAATATATGATTATACAGACACCAGTAATATGTGTTACTTTACAAGCATGGAAAAAACATGCATCTCTATGTGGTAATGTTATAGCTTTCCCCCAAAAGTAGGGGGGAAATGGCCATGTGTCTTATAAAGCGAATACTAGTGAGCGCTTCCATTATGGAGGCGCTCACTAGTATGTAATAGGTGCCGGGAGCGGGGAAACATACTCACCTCTCCTGCGCTGCAGCTCTGCTTCGGGCCTGACGCTCCTCTGTCTTCTGGCGGCGCTGCACTGTCCTGACCCTGTACAGAGTCAGGACGTAGTGCCCGCACTCTGACCTGACGCTGCACGCAGTCAGGTGACAGTGCAGCACCAGGAGGAGAAGACGGGAGCGCCGGACCCGGAGCGGAGCCACGGTGCAGGAGAGGTGAGTGAGTTTTTTATTTTATCCTTTTGGGGATGATGGGCTAATCTGATGTCTGATGGGGGCAGAGTGGGCTAATATGGGGGATGATGGGCTGATCTGAGGTCTGATGGGGGCAGAGTGGGCTGATATGGCGTTCCTCAGGGCTCAGTACTAGGTCCTCTACTCTTCTCCCTCTATACTGCCCCCATTGGACAGACTATCAGTAGATTCGGCTTTCAGTACCATCTCTATGCTGATGGCACCCAACTGTACACTTCATCCCCTGACATCACCCCTGCGTTACTCCAAAACACCAGTAATTGTCTGGCAGCTGTCTCTAACATCATGTCCTCTCTGTATCTAAAACTAAACCTCTCCAAAACTGAACTTCTTGTCTTTCCCCCATCTTCTAACCCACCTAATCTTGATATTTCAATCTTGGTCTGTGGTACTATCATAACTCCGGTGCAACGTGCCCTCTGTCTCGGGGCCACATTTGACTCTGATCTTTCCTTTGTTCCCCAATATTCAATCACTTACAGCTTCTTGTCGTCTGCACCGCAAGAACATTGCCAGAATCCGCCCTTTTCTTACGGTGGAAACGGCAAAAACTCTTGTCGTTGCCTTGCTTCACTCTCATCTTGACTACTGCAATGCATTACTAATCGGTCTCCCTCTCTCTAAACTCTCCCCCTTCAGTCTGTCCTAAATGCTGCTGCCAGGCTCATCTATCTGTCCTCCCGTTACAGTGATGATACTATTCTATGCCAGTCACTTCACTGGTTGCCCATCCACCACAGAATACAGTTCAAACTTCTCACCCTCACCCACAAAGCTCTCCACAGTGCTGCCCCTCCATACATCTCTTCCCTCATCTCCGTCTACCACCCTACTCGTGCTCTCCGTTCTGTTAGTGACCTAAGATTAACATCCTCCATAATTCTCACCTCTCACTCCCATCTTCAAGACTTTTCTCGAGCTGCACCTACTCTCTGGAATACTCTGCCCCTGAATATTAGGTCAATGCACAACTTCCCTACCTTCAAACGTGCCCTAAAAACACATCTTTTCAGGCAGGCTTATCAAGCTTCCTAAAATGACCTTTCCCCAACTAAAACGCTCCCCCACCAACTCCTCTGGCCTGAACTCGATCCTCTAATAGTCCCAAATCCGAAGCAGATCGGCCAGCACCACACCTTTCACTACAATTATGGCTCGAATCCTACCTATCACAATCAACCATCTTATGTGTCACCCCCTATTCCTCATAGATTGTAAGCTCTTGCGAGCAGGGCCCTCACTCCTAGTGTTTCAGTTGTATATTAGCTAGTCATTTTTGTATTGTACAAGAACCCTATGACTTTGTAAAGCGCTGCGGAATATGGTGGCGCTATATAAATAAATATTATTATTATTATTAATATGGGGGCTGATCTGAGGTCTAATGGGGGCAGAGTGGGCTGATCTGAGGTCTGATGGCACAGTGGGCTAATATGAGGGCACAGTGGGCTGATATGGGGGCTGATGGGCTGATCTGAGGTCTGATGGGGGCACAGTGGGCTGATCTGAGGTCTGATGGGGGCACAGTGGGCTGATCTGAGGTCTGATGGGGGCACAGTGGGCTGATCTGAGGTCTGATGGGGCAGAGTGTGCTAATATGGGGGCTTATGGGCTGATGTGGGGGCTGATCTGAGGTCTGATATGGAGGGCTGATGGGGTTCTGACATGGAGGGCTGATATGGGGGTCTGATGTGATGTCCCGAAATTTATGTGGGGGGGGGGGGGTTGATAGGAGTTCTGTATACATACGGTAGGTGGTCAGTTATTAAACAGAAATGCACCTAAATTCTACATCTCTACATGCAAAACCATGCTCTTAACACCAAGCCAATGCATTACCACGTAGAGAAGTATGTTCTTTCTATGTTCATAAGCTAACCCATATTACTGGTGTCTTTCTAATCATATATTCTGCTTGTGGATAAAGCAGTAATATGTATATTAGCTTTCTGAGCAGATCTGAGGTAAAGGTGTAGTACCTAGAGTATATGATATGTAGATGACACAGCTCTCTTCACAGCATGTTTAACCCCTTCGCGACCAGCGCCGTACATGTACGGCGCTGGGGCGATGCGGGCACATGGCGCCCGCTCGCGGGTGCGGCGGGCGTCATGGCCGGCAAGTCTCTGCTGTTTCCTAACAGCAGAGACTTGCCGCTACCTACTGTGTCGGCGGCGTCTTCCGGGGTGACTAGATGCCGTGATCACACGTGATCACGGCATCTAGTTGCGTCTAAAACCGGAAGCGTTTGCTTCCGGGTGGTGTACAGACACCCCGTGTGGCCAATCGGGGTGTCTGTATACACCATATGAAAACTGTAATCCTCGCTGGTGAGGATTACAGTTTTCAAAGTGCAATTCTTATTCTGGCCACTAGATGGCAGGCCAGGATAAGAAATGAGCAATTCATGGATTTCTGAGTCTATAAAACCCAGAATTGCTCATAAAGAAAAAAAAAAAAGCCACAATATATAAGCCCATATTTGAGCTTTCTAATAGTAAAAAAAAATGTTAAAAAATATATAAAAAATAAAAAAGATGTAAAAGTTCAAATCACCCCCCTTTCAGTATAAGTAAAAAATAAATACCTAAATAACAATAAATATAGACATCATGGGTATCACCGTGACCGAAAACGCCCGTACTTTTAAAAATATAAAAAAAAAATTCCAATACGGCGAATTGTGTGGCGGAAAAAAGCGTCCAAATGGCGATTTGCCGTTTTTTGTCCGCTTTTTTTTCTAAAAAAAATTAAATAAAAAGTGATCAAAAAGTCATACACACCCCAGAATGGTATCAATAAAAACTTCAGATCGTCCCGCAAAAAATGAGCCCCCATACAGCTCTGTACACATAAATACCAAAAAGTTATAGGGGTCAAGATTTGACAAGGAAAAAAAAAAAAAAAAAAGGGCAACTTTCTAATTATTTTATCACTATGAAAACGCAGGAAAAACTATACATATTAGGTATTGCCGGATTCGTACTGACCAGTAGAATGAAAGTAAAGGATCAGTTTTAATGCACATTGAACGCTGTAAATAAGAAACCCGTAGAACTGTAGCGGAATAGCGTTTTCTTTGCAATTTCACCCGGTTTTGGAATTTTTTTCCCGCTTCCCACTACACCGTATGCAATATTAAATGGTGGCGTTGGAAAGTACAACTTGTCCCGCAAAAAACAAGCCCTCATACAGCTATGTGAACAGAAAAATAAGAGTTATGGCTGTTTGAAGGCAGGGAGCGCAAAACGAAAATGCATAACCGAAAAAAGCTCCGGGCGCGAAAGGGTTAACAATCAAGGGGAGGTGGAGTGTGTTACAAAGCAGTGCTCGAAGGATTAAGCCCCGCCTCCTGGTGCTCCAACTACATATGAATAAAACCCCTGATTTCTCTGCAGCTATTTATCATACAGACAAAAGAAAGGTATAGTTCTAATCAGCCCTAATGGGCAGTATGTCTGGTTTAATAGTGTGGATGTTGGTGACAGAGCCGCTTTAAGACTTGCTCTTGTGATATTAACACCTTTGGGGGTGCTTTTCCTTGGAGCCACACCAAAGCAGGACTTGGAGAGGAATCTGACTAAGGTCCTCAGTAGATCTCCAAAGTTTGCCATCTTTTGCTCTAATCCAGTCTGAGGTGCAAGATGCGTGGTTGGATTCATAATAGAATCTTCAGTCAGGCATACCAATACTTCCTGCTGACTTAGGAAGGGAAAGTACAGTATCTTTGGATTAATACGTGCTCTTTTTGTATTCCAAAGGTAAGTAGATGAGTCTCCACAGTGAATTGAAAGAATGAGTATAGCTGGAGTGGGCTTTGCTCCCATCAGGTATAACACCTTCAGGAATATTATTGACTTGATGAGATTTTTTTTTCTTCCCAACCAGGAAAGGACCTCTCCAGGGGTGAATATTGGTTTTGACCAATCTAGAAGGAGCTTAGGGAATAGAGCTCCGTCCAGTTAGGGGAGAGCTTTTGTCCTAAGTATGTAATTTATTTAGATGGACCTGAACCGTGTGAATGTTGTTAACACCAAGTGCTTCTGATTTTGTTGGGTTCATTTTGAAATTGGAGAGTTCTCTAAATTCCTAGAATAGTTCTTGGAGTCTCAGGAAGGCCATCATTGGGTCTGAAACTGAGCAGAAGGTCGCATGCATATGCTGTATTGAGATGGTGGGTGCTTCTTTTATAGGTATACTTATGATCTGGGGGGGTGCAGGATATGGTGTAGTAGGGCTTTTAAAGAGAGAACTAAAATGATGGAGAAGAAGGGACAGCCCTGCCTTGTACCATTAAGGATATTAAAGGGCAGGGAGAGGTAGTCGTTTAAACGTAGTCTGGCTGTCAGATAGGTTTATAAAGCAAAGATGGCTTCTGTGGAAGGAAAGGGGGATATAAAATACCTCAACTACCATTCTCATGTAGGTCCAGTCTACTGTGTCAAGATTTTTTCGCATCAGTGCCCAAAAGGACCAGGGGTAGTCTTCTATGTTTTGCGATCTGTATGAGATATAAGATTCTGGAGATGTTGTGCTTTCTGTCTTGGCCTAGGACAAGCCACACCTGTTTAGTGTGTATTAAATTTGGAATCAGAGTTTTGAGCCTTTGGGCCATTAAGCCATCATATAGTTTTAGATCAACATTCAACAGTGATATTGGTCATTACTTATTACACAATGTAGGGTCATTCCCTCTATGTGAATGAGGGAAATGCGAGCCTCAAGAGACTGTGTAGGTAAACGTGCATTACAAACCATGAAGTTACAGGCTGAGAGCAGACTAGGTAAAAAAAAGTGTCTCCAAATGTTTTATAATTAGAGGAAGGAAGTCCATCGAGTCTGGAGGCTTTACCTACTGGACTTGAGCTCTTCTAAGATGAATGGACAGACAAGTGATTCTCGTATATGGTCGGGTGTTTTCCGTAGGTTAGCTTTTTGGATGAAAGATATGATCTTTTGGCTTCTGTATTCTCTCTCCACTAAGGTGTCTCCTCAATCTGATATGTGAGGAGTAAAAATCAAGAAAGGCCTTTAGGGGGAGTCTCTTGACAAGCAAGGCCAATCCCTCGCTGCTCAAGGAGGCTGATTTTTGAACACATTCAATTTGGACGAATCGATTGTGCACTGCAGTTATCACTCAGTAGTTATCAATATCAATTAAAAGTGCCCCAAAAAGCCTAAGACCAGACACACATGTGCGAGATAAATGCGAGGAACTCGCGGCGTGTATCAGTGAGAGGTCCCATTTTGGCCTCCACTCCACTGACAGGATCGCACAGCATTATACTGATTTATAATGCTGTGTAACCGTGAGAGTCCTGGAATCTATTGTATTACATTGACAGCATTATGACAGTGTAATTCAGTAGATTTCAGGACTCTCAGGGTCACACAGCATTATAAATCAGTATAATGCCATTCAATCCTTTCAGAGGAGCTGAGTTCAGAACAAGACCCCTCACTGACTCATGCTGCGGGTTTATCACATTCAACTCGCTTGTGTGTTGCTGCTGCAGGCTGGGTTTACACATGCATGTTTTTTATGTAATTTTTTTTTTAAGCTAAAGCCGGGAATGGATTAAAAAAAAAGGATAAGATTCAGCTTTTTTTAATTATATGGCCTTTTGTTTTGGTTATGAGCTGTTCCTGGATTTGGTTTTAAATACTGCATAAAAAAAACTTGAACATGTAAATGGGGAGACATAGCTGGGTCCAGTAGAGGAAATGTCATAGCTGCTTCCTCTGTTCACTCTATGAACTCATTGAGCGTTGTGCATGGAGCAGAGGAGAAAGAAGCGGTAATAAACTGCAAATGCCTTCTTCTCGGGGTCCCTGGATGTCAGTGACCTGCTTTTGCTAGAATTGCCGGAGAAGAGGCTTTAATGCATGTACGACGCCCCGAATTAAAGTCATGCTGCCAGTGTTTCATTATGTACACTGCACGGGGCATAGGCAGTACGTACAGTATATAGCTGTATAGTAGTTGTGAAAGGGTTAACAAATCATTTTCATCCTTGCCTGTATGTGCACAAGTATAATTTAATATGGTGTTGATCTGCGCTAGAATCTGTGCCATCTTTTGGCGTAAATTATAGAGAATCCATGAGGCCATCATACGCTCCTCTATAAACCACTCCCAGTTTTTAGGAAGTGAGAGTTATCTTCTGGACAGCAATGGACATTTGGTGCTGGAAAGAAGAGCACTGCGCGCGGCACTTGCTATTGACAGTAAGGGAGATTTATCAAAACTTGTGTAACGGGAAAGTAGAGGAGTTTTCCATAGCAACCAGTCGGTATCCAACTCTCATTTTTCACAGGCTCTTTAGAAATTGCAAGCAGCAACCGCTCCACTAAAGCCCAGTGCAGGACCTAAGGCGGGGGGCTTGACTACTCATGGGTGTATTTTTAAATTCTTGTGTCATGCCCCGCCCCCTCAGACCTGCCTTCATGGGTAATGCATAATTTTTGGCTATAGTTTTTATTAATAAATTTGTCACTTGGTCAATTGGTTTCTGATTCTCACACCCTAATACAATTCAACCTTATATTACAGGCTCCAACAGGGTGGGTCTAATAGCAGTTAAACTAGGAATGATGCCAATATGGACCAAGTCTGGGGAAAGGCACGCAGTCACCATGTTGCAAGTAAGTTCATATCAGGCTTTTCTCTGTTCATTTGCTATTTTCAATCAAATTTGCCAGTCACAAGTCACATTAGTGTGGTTGTCCAGGACTAGAAAAACATGCCCCACACATGTCCACAGGTTGTGTCTTACAATGCAGCTACCGTGTTGCCCCGAAAATAAGACAGGGTCTTATTTCTTTTTTTTTCTCTGAAAAAAGGGTTAGGGCTTATTATCGGGGTAGGTCTTATTTTTGCCCCCACTGAATATATACCGGTATTTCTTTTTTGCCTCCCACTGAACATATATGTCATTTTTGCGCCCACTAAACATATATGTCATTTTTGGCCCCTCTGAATATATACTGGTATGTAATTTTTTTGCCCCTGTGCACACACAGACAAAAAGTATACTTACCTCAACTCTGCTCTGGACTTCTTCTCACCCAATCCTATCATCCGGCGTGCGCTGCGTCATCCCGTCAACCAGCGTGATCCCGCGAGACCCGGCACTGAAGTCACGTCTTGCAGGATCATCACAGGGGAGAGGTCTTGCAGTGCCGGATAGGGGTGTGTATAGGTAACTAACTGCGCAGCGCTGCGTTGCTAGATTTCTTACTGCGCGATCCCGGCCCCGGCTCTTCAGTTTGCCGGCGCTTCTCCTGTCTCTGCGCATGCGCCGCATAACAAAGCGAGCGCGCTTGCGAGAGCGCGCCCGCCGTCCCCGCACGCAAGGGGTCACAGAAGCGCCAGCAAACTGAATAGCCGGGGCCGGGATCGCACAGTAAGAAAACGCGCATGCGCGAGATTTGCGCGGTCCCCGGCACCCAGGCAAACTGTCTATCACAGGGAAGTGGGTAGTGGCTTTCTTGACTCGAAGCAAGGAGGCTGCTGCCCCCTTGACTTCAAGATCACTCGGAAAAGTGCGCGCAGGAGGAATAAAAGTGCAATTTACTACAATTTCAGCAGGCAGTTCTCAGTATCAGGACCTTCATTAGAATCACACTGGTCTATACATTAAGGTAATGTTTACAGTTTAATTTGCCTAAAGGAGGTGACAGGTTCCCTTTAATATGTTTGAGGAGTATTTTCAGCCAAGGAGAAGTACAAAATAAGACGCTCAGTGGCTATTTTTTTCTGGCCATAACTTTTTTTATTTTTCTGTCAGCGTTTGAGGGCTTTTTGTTTGTGGGGCGTATTGTATTTTTAGCAACACCATTTGGGATATATAGAACTTACTACATTTTACCTTTTTTGGGTGATAATGGAAAACATCACTTCGGCCATTGCTTTTTGCACTTTACATTTACGACTTTCACTGTGTGGCATTACTAGTGGGTTATTTTTATTGTGTGGGTCAGTATAGTTATGGCAATACCAAATATGTGCATCATCCTGTTACGTATCTGCATTCCAAGAACCAGAACTCATTCATTTTTTCACTGATGTAGCCATATGTGTTTTGTTTTTTTGCGGGGGGAAATGTACTGTATTTTTCGCTTTATAAGACGCACCCAATGATAAGACAGACCCCAGATTTTAGAGTAGGAAAATAAGAAAAAGATATTTTTCATCAGACTTCATATCAGATCCTCATATCAGACCCCCCATAAATTTCAGGACATCATATCAGACCCCCATCAGACCTCAGATCAGCCCCCATCAGACCTCAGATCAGCCCTCCATGTCAGACCCCCAACAGACTTCAGATCAGTCGTTTCAGACCCCCATCAGAACTCAGATCAGCCCACTTAGCCCCCATCAGACCTCATATCAACCCCCATCAGACCTCAGATCAGCCCCATAAAACTAAAATAAAATAAACCTCTTACCTCTCCTGCGCCGCAGCTCCGCTCTGGGTCTGGCGCTCCCTTGTCTTCTCCTGCCGGCACTGCACTGTACTGTCATCTGACTGCGTGCAGCATCAGGTCATAGTGCGCGCACTACGTCCTGACGCTGTACGGGGTCAGGACAGTGCAGCGCCGGCAGAAGCTGGACCCGGAGCAGAGCTGCAGTGCAGGAAGGTGAGTATCTTTCCCCGCTCCCAGCACCTAATGCATACTAGTGAGCTCTTCCATAATAGAATCGCTCACTAGTATTCGGCCATTTTCCCCCTACTTTTGGGGGGGGGGGGGGGGGAGTGCGTCTTATAAAGCGAAAAATACGGTAGTTTTCATTAGTACTACTTTTTGGGGTACATGAGAATCATTTATTTTTGGGGCGAAGGTGAATAGGAAAAAAAACCTATTCGATAATTTTCCCTTCTGTTTTTTTTTTACATTGTTCACAATAACATGTTATCTTTATGATACAAGTTGCAGCAAACACTTTGCGATATCATGTGTGTGTTTTTACCACTTCTACAAAAGAAAATCACTTTTTTATGGAAAAAATTTTTCTTTTTTTAAAATAAACTTTAATCTTTATTTTGTTTTTTTACACTCAATAGGAGACATTATTTTTTTTGTTTTTATAATGCATTGGTATAACTTTAATACCAATGGCGTTATAGCCTATCACTGTACCAATAGACATATAGCCATGGCAGTCCTGGGGTCGATAGTTAGACCCCCGTCTGCGATGGCCGATGGTGGCAGACAGAGCCCTGTCCCTCTAACTGGAAGGATGCTGCGGTCGCTATTGACCGCAGCATCTAAGGAGTTAAAAAGCTAGTATCAGCCTTAACTCTGATGCTGGCTGCTACAGTGGGAACCTGACTTCAGTCAGTGCGTGGCTCCTGCGGTGAGCCGGAGCACAGCATGTCAGTCCCTGTTGCTAGTTGTGAAAGGGTTAAGAATATAATCATTAAAAAAATGAGAGATTTCTACTGTTATATGTTCTGGGGTTAGTGTGAGTATTAGCAGTTGGTTTACAGTCATCAGAGGCTCAGTTGTCCGTTTATTTTTCACGCCCATGTTGACAGCGGTGAGTACTGCGGAAATGGCTGAAGAAAGCGCTGATTACATCGTTCATCACGACTTAAATTCGACAAAACTAAGTTTTCTCAAAGTCAGCCCTGATTATAAGTGACACTTTTTATTTGTTTACCGCAAGATGAAAAAACTGCTTTCCATTCTGCTCCTGAGCCGTCGCTGGCTGGAAATGATTGGCAGTCACATTTAGTCTGGCAAGTTCTCCGTGAATGCTGCTGCACACGGGTTCTGGGAAATGGAAGTGTGAAATCTTCTATTGTTACCCAGCTTCATATTTTATTCCTGTTTTAATTCAGAGATACTGTATCGGTAATCGTGCTTTGTCACATTTGGTTAAATCCGAAACGAAATGATGTATGAGAATAGTCTTTAAAGCAACAGTGCCACCTACTTGTATGATTGCCATGGTATAAAATGCTCCTCTAATAATACAGGGCCTGCACAATATTTTTTTTTTTATTTTTTTTTTAGATTTACTTTTTTTTTTAGTAAATCTGTTACTCCTAGCTAGCAATACAGTACAAAAATTGTGCATACCCAAAATATCTGAAAATATACATAATCTTTATTGAATGAAATATATAAAAACAGGGCTGGGTTAGATACAGTGCCACCATGAATATAGATAACACACCTGCAGGAATATCCAATAATAATACAGATACTCTCATAAGGCCCCAAGCACACAACTGTATTTTCATCCGTGTGCTGTCCACATTTTTTGCAGATAGCACACTGACCCATTCATTTTTATGGGGCCATGTATGCATATGTCCGTTTTACAGGTTATAGAACCAGTCCTATTCTGTATTGTGGACAAGGAGAGCCCTTTCTATTGATAGGCTTGAGAAAAATACAGAAGGTATCCGAATTTTGCAGACCACATTCATTATATACAGAGTGATCCATTTAAATCATTTATTTCTTTTAATGTTGATTATTATTGCTTACAGCTAATGAAAACCCAAAAGTTAGTATCTCGGAGAAATGAGAATATTGTGAAAAAGTCCCATATTGTAGCTCATGGTGTCACTCAGCTAATCAACACAAAACACCTGCAAAGGTTTCCTAAGCCTGTAAAATCACACAATCATGGGAAAGACTGTGGACTTGACAGTTGTCCAGAAGACAGTCGTTGACACCCTCCAGGCTAAGACACAAAGGTCATTGCTAAAGTAGCTGGCTGTTCAGAGTGCTGTATGCATATTAATGGAAGGTTGAGTGGAAGTAGAAAAAGGTGCACAAGCAACAGGGATAATCACAGCCTTGAAAAGATTGTCAAGAAAAGACCATTCAAGAATTTGGGTGAGATTCACAAGGAGTGGACTTCGGTTGGAGTCAGTGTTTCAAGAGCCACCACACACAGAAATATCCAGGACATGGGCTACAACCATCGCATTCTTTGTGTGAAGCCACTCATAACCCACAGACCATTTCAGAAGCATCTTACCTGGGCTAAGGATAAAAAGGACTGTACTGTGCACAGTGGTCCAAAGTCCTGTTTTCAGATGAAAGTAAATTTTTATAAAAATTATAGATCAAGCCCTGTTCTTGTCCATTTTGCAGACAAGAATAGGCATTTCTATAATGGGCTACCCGTTCCGCAAATTGCGGAAGGCACACGGGCGACACTCATTTTGAGGACCGCTTGTTCGTGTGCATGAGCCCTTATACAGTTAAAACATAGAGCCACTGTGGGAAAAGAAATATTCCACAGACCACCTTGGCTCATGTTTAGAGGCAGCTAAAATTGCTCTCTGACATGAGGAGATTTTTATAAACTTTAATAAGGTTGCATTCACGTGTTGTACGTTTACATTGTTGCTACTGGGCACCTATGGCATACGAAGGCCCATAGAAGTCTTTGGTTATGATCACATGCACCACGAGTATGATGTGAACAGAGTGTTACATTAACATCCAACATCAAACATGGTTTTCCCTGCCTAGAAGCATTCTGTTTATCAACTACCTTTTTATTTGACGCTTTTAGAGGGACTCTTCTGTCTCAAAGAGGTATTTTTTAGATGTTTACATGTTTTTCTTCATTTCAGCAGTAGTATACCATTGAAAATTAAATACTAAATGTTATCCTTCTGTAGAAGTCAGCAGAGAGAGATGAAAATCCTATATAGATAGGCAATCCATTGTCAGTTTACTACTGCTGCGAGGTAATCGTCATGATAATAGTAGGTGTACAAGTTGGATAACAGTATGACAGCTCTATTATTCTCCTGATAGGCCTAGATAAAGATGCCCACAGAAGAGTATTGCACTTATCCGTATAATGTGTGAGGCTTTAGTTGTCTCTCACCCCCCCTTCCCTCTCTGGTCACAAAGAATGGTCTCACGGTAAAAGTCAAGCGAGACTGCCTGCCACGCGAAAAGTCCAAAAAAGAAGCCAGGACAGGAATACATGAAACTACATCCAGGCACCAAGAATATTCATATACAGACTCTTAATATATCAGAAAAATTATTTTATGGTAGTGTCTCTTTAAAGGTGTGTTCCCACAAAACATATTACTTTGAAATGACTTGGGCATTTCAATGGAAGCAAAATTCTGGTCCACCTTTTCCCGCATTCAGTGGTGGACTAATATGCTTAGTAGCTTTTCTGCTTGCTTCCTTCTCTGTGCCGGTGTAATGATCTCATAGTAAAATGAGCCGGACACCATTATTCATTCATCTTCCTTTTCTAAATTCATATATAGCTGTATTTCTCTTTATTAGTGGAATCGGTGGGGCTGTGTATGAGGGACTATGTTCTATGCTGGGGAGGAAATGGTTAACACAAGTTGACTGCAGTGCATTCCTGGGAGATGTAGGGGCTTGCTTGTCACATGGGGCAAGCAGCTGCCTTCTTACAAAAAAGGAAGAGTTAATGCTCCATATACAGTGTCTCACAAAAGTGAGTACACCCCTCACATTTTTGTAAATATTTTATTTTGTCTTTTCATGGGACAACACTGAAGATGTGACACTGATACAATGTAAAGTAATCAGTGTACAGCTTGTATAACGGTGTAAATTTGGTTTGCCCTCAATATAACTCAACACACAGTCATTTATGTGTAAACAGTTGGCAACAAAAGTGAGTACACCCCTAAGTGCCCAATTAGCCTTTCGTTAGTGTTAGGCCCCTTTCACACGAGCGAGATTTCCTCGCGGGTGCAATGCGTGATGCGAACGCATTGCACCCGCACTGAATCCTGACCCATTCATTTCAATAGGTCTTTTCACATGGGCAAATTTTTTCACGCATCAGTTCGCCGTTGCGTGAAAATTGGAGCATGTTCTATATTCTGCGTTTTTCATGCAGCCCTGGCCCCATTGAAGTGAATTAGTCAGCGTGAAATTCGCATTGCATCCGCACGCAAGTTATTCACTGATGGTTGCTAAGAGATGTTGTTTGTAAACATTCAGTTTTTTTTTATCACGCGCGTGAGAAAAACGCATCAAAACGCATCGAACCCGCGCGGAAAAAACTGAACGAAAGTACGCAATCGCAGTCAAAACTGACTGCGATTGTGTGCGGATTGGTGCGAGTTTTCCGGAACACACCCTGAACGCATCCAGACTTAATCCGTGACGCTGGTGTGAAAGGGGCCTTACAAAGTTTTAGGTGTGAATGGGGAGCAGGTGTATTAAATTTGGTGATCTCTCTCTTAAACTCTCTCATACTGGTCATTGGAAGCTCAACATGGCGCATCATGGCAAAGAACTCTCTGAGGATCTGAAAGAAAGAATTATTACTCTACATAAAGATGGCCTAGGCTATAAGAAGATTGCCAACATCCTGAAACTGAGCTGCAGCACGGCGGCCGAGAGCATACAGCAGTTTAACAAAGACAGGTTCCACCAAAAACAGGCCTTGCCATGGTTGACCAAAGAAGTTGAGTGCATGTGCTCCGCGTCATATCCAGAGGTTGTCTTGTCAAAATAGATGTATGAGTGCTGCCAGCATTGCTGCAGAGGTTAAGGGGGTCGACCGGTCAGTGCTCAGACCATACACCGCACAGTGCATCAAATTGGTCTCCATGGCTGTTAGAAGGAAGCCTCTCCTAAAGATGATGCAAAATAAAGCCCTCAAACAGTTTGCTAAACACAGGCAGACTAAGGATTACTGGAACCATGTCCTATGGTCTGATGAGACCAAGATAAATTTATTTGGTTCAGATGGTGTCAAGCGTGTTTTTGCCGGCAACCAGGTGAGGAGTACAAAGACAAGTGTGTCTTGCCTACAGTCCAGTTTGGTGGTGGAAGTGTCATGATTTGGGGCTGCATGAGTGCTGCCAGCTATCGGGAAGTATGAATGCAAACATCTACTGTGCCATACTGAAGCAGTGCATGATCCCCTCCCTTCGGAAACTGGGCTGCAGGCCAGTATTCCAACATAACAACCCCAAACACGCCTCCAAGACAACCACTGCCTTGCTAAAGAATTTGATGATCTCTCTGTTAAACTCTCTCATACTGGTCATTGGAAGCTCAACATGGCGCATCATGGCAAAGAACTCTCTGAGGATCTGAAAGAAAGAATTGTTACTCTACATAAAGATGGCCTAGGCTACATAATGCTGCCAGCATTGCTGCAGAGGTTAAGGGGGGGTGGTCGACCGGTCAGTGCTCAGACCATACTCCACACACTGCATCAAATTGGTCTGCATGGCTGTTAGAAGGAAGCCTCTCCTAAAGATGATGCAAAAGAAAGCCCTCAAACAGTTTGCTGAACACAGGCAGACTAAAGATTACTGGAACCATGTCCTATGGTCTGATGAGACCAAGATAAATTTATTTGGTTAAGATAGTGTCAAGCGTGTTTTTGCCAGCAAACAGGTGAAGAGTACAAAGACAAGAGTGTCTTGCCTACAGTCCAGTTTGGTGGTGGAAGTGTCATGATTTGGGGCTGCATGAGTGCTGCCAGCTATCGGGAAGCAGTGCATGATCCCCTCCCTTCGGAAACTGGACTGCAGGGCAGTATTCCAACATAACAACCCCAAACACACCTCCAAGACAACCACTGCCTTGCTTTTTCTGCGGGTAAAGGTGCTGGACTGGCCAAGCATGTCTTCAGCCCTAAACCCTATTGAGCATCTGTGGGGCACCCTCAAACAGAAGGTGGATGAGCGCAAGGTCTGTAACATCCACCAACTCTGTGATGTCATCCTGCAGGAGTGGAAGAGGATTCCAGTGGCAAACTGTGAAGCTCTAGTGAAAGGGGTTGTCCAAGTTATTTTTTTGTTCTTTATCTGTTTCTAACTTGTCAGGTATAACAACTTTCCCATATACTTTGTGTTTCCAAAGCTGCTGGTTTCTCAGAGTTGACTGAGGGTCACATGACCTGTGATGTCACCTTATCTCCCTGGTCTGTGATGTTTCGTTCACAAGCCTCAGAGTTCAGATAACAGTCTGTACACGAGAGGTCACTGGCCACGCCCCCTTTCTTTGACGGGCTCCTGCTATCTGCTCTCCCTGGTTTTCTTCAGATAAAACATTAACCCCTTCAGCCAGAACACACTGAGGGCTCAAGGCTTTATAACAAACAGTAGCTGCAGCAGTGAGAGGAGACAAATGCTGGGCACAAGAGCTGTAGAGGAATTGTATTGTACAAGAACAGGTAGGGAGAAATTCCTGTGTGTATCAGCAGTGTCATTGTACAGCTGGGACTTGTAGTCCTACACATACAACATGCTGCTGAGTATTCCAGCAGGCAGACATGTCACTCAGCACTTGTATTCATTCCCTTTGCAGAGAGGGGGGGGGAGAAGGGGGAGGGGCTGAGATTGTTGTTATTGCAGGTAAACAAAGACCAGAAGAGAACCAGGGAAATTAGGAAATATGGATTTTTTTTGCCTAAAACTTGCTTAACTTAGTTATATATTGCTGCCCATCAGATTTACAGTGCTATATATTTTTTGTCATAACTCGGACAACCCCTTGAACTCCACGCCCAATAGAGTTAAGACCGTGCCGGAAAATAATGGTGGGCGGACAAAATATTGACACTTTAGGTACAATTTGGCCATTTTCACTTAAGGGAGTGACATTAATGGCTGTGTGTTGAGTTATTTTGAGGGCACACCAAATTTACACCGTTATACAAGCTGTACACTGACTACTTTACATTGTATCAGTGTCATATCTTCAGTGCTGTCCCATGAAAAGATACAATAAAATATTTACAAAAATGTGAGGGATGTGCTCATATTGTATGTGAGTTAAAAAGAAAAAGGATGAGAATTAAGTTTTAGAACATCATTTTTTTTGCAGTGATTTAGGTAAAACAATGGAGTATATTACTTCAGAATGATATATAATTGTTTTATTTAATTTGTGTGAGAACCCCTTTAACTTATTACCACTCTTTCTTCAATTTTCTTCTAGGTGCAGGACTGTCATGTGATTAAGTTTACATCAAAAGAGGATGCTGATGGAAAAAGTGCTACTCTCACTGTAGGAGGAAAAAATGTATCTCCTTTTTATGTAAGTATTACTGCCCTTACTAATAGAAAATGCATGTCGAAATTTCCCTGTAAACGACCCTTAAAGTGAGTCTTTCACCTGTTTTTCACCTATATAACTAACAGCAGTGCCCCACAGAAGATTGCAGACACATCCCAGACATACCTGTGAGCACTGTGTGTCTGTATTACATGTCCAGGAAAAGCACTTTTATTCTGCAGGAAAACAGCTTCCAAGTGCCCGGCTGAAAGTGAAACTAAAAACAGCTTTCTCTCCTTATCTTCTCTCCTTATATCTTCTATGATGTGATTTTGGTATCATTTTAAAGCTTGGAATGTCAGCTTTCAAAGAAGGTCAGAACCATTTTTCCTATCTGCTATCAATCCCAAGATATGAGCAGCTAAAGCAGCCCTCCCATCTTCAGTCTGGTTTGCTTTCAGCACTTGCAGCAGCAGAGCTGGGCACTTGGGAGCTGTTTTCCTGCAGAATAAAAGTGTTTTTCCTGGACATGTAATACAGCCACAAAGTGCACACAGGTATGTCTGGGATGTGTATGCAATCTTCTGTGGGGCAATGCTCTTAGTTATATAGGTGAAAAACAGGTGACAGACTCCCATTAAGTCAGCTTAATGGGGGTTTCCAGAAATATCCATTGATGGCCTCATTTAGGCTGGGCCATCAATGTGATTGATACATGTCCAGCCAAATCAAGCCACATACACGGATGTGATAAGGTGCAGGGGCAGCCGCACCCCAGCAGGCCCCTCAGCCTTGTTCTGCTGATTGATAGGGTTCTTGATGATGGGATTTCAACCAGTCACACATTTATGGTTTATCCTAAGGTTAGGTCATCAATTGATTTTCAGAATCTAACCTTTAATACCAAAATATCTACCATTTTTCTTTCCTTTTATTATTATTCTGAAAACTAGACTAATTAAAATAAGCTCGGATTGCATGCACATTACATATATTCTATATTTATTAGTGAATCCCTTTAATCAGGCATCTTCAATTCAGAGATTCTAATTTTATGCCATTTGTCTCCCCCGCACAAATCTGATAAATCTCATGATACTAGGATCAGACTGAGACTGAGCAGACTCGGCACAAGTCAGAGACTCCATTGTAGGTTTTTAGTGGATTTTATGTTGCATTTTGCCTTCTTATACCAGAGCAGCCACACTAAAGAAAAAAATAAAATAAACAAATAAAAAATGTTACTGTACCCTTACTGGATTGTATTTTGTCTCTGCTCCTGACTCGTGCAGCTGTTAATGGTTTGGAATGCAAAGTACTTTGATTAAAGAAGAACTCCCGCAACAATTTCTATTCTCTGACCTGTTAGAAAGGTGCATAATGTAATCTGTAGTGAATGTAATCTTCTCATCAGAGACTGTATTTATCACCTCTCTTCTTATTGTAGCTGTGTCATGTGACCAACTCCCTGACCTCCAACTGACCCAGGACAGGAAGCCAGTTACTGCTCTATTCATTCCTATGAGACTCAGAGTTAGACTCCCATAGGAATACATAGAGAAATAGACTTCCTGTCCACATATAAGATGCTGTGTTATCTGGTGAGTCTGATTGCTGGTCACATGACACAGATGAGAAGCATCAGGGAGATATAACTCACAAATACAGACACTGGTAAGAAAATGACATTCACTACAGATTACATCATGTACATTTCTAGCAGGACATGGAAAAAATTTTTTGCGGGAGTTCTTCTTTAACATTTCTGTATTGAGATGTTACAACACTTTCTATGCCACACCTTTCGTGGCGTAAGATTGTGACAATTTTCCAAACTCCGTTGATAAATCTGGCTTAAAGGGGTTAACTGGGGCTTTCCCTAAATTGTTTGTTTCAGCTAAATTGTGAAAGAAAAGGAGATTCTGCAGTTTTCACCCTTCCATTGCCTCACGAATTCTGTAATCTTGACTCTGATCTAGTGCCCACTTGACTAGCTTCGGGCTCTTTCGCTGAGGTCCTGATTGGTTATGCAACTGAAAAGCAGACACAAGAACACATCCGGTAGGGACTTCAGCGGAAGAGCTCACAGCCAGTCGGGTCATCACAGTTGAGATCGTGGAACCATAGTAGAAGGACGAGTACTGCTGAAACTCTTCCTTCCACAGGTTACCTGAAAGAGACAATTTAGGCAAAGCCCCGGAGAACCCCCTTTAAATTGGCTCGACAGGCTAACTGCGGCCACTTTTTAGTACTGGAATACGTTCACATCTGTGGCATGCCTGATCCCATGTCGCACAGCGGCCAAGTGCCATTATAGACAATGGGAATCCGGCAGTGACCTATACAATCTGGCAGGCTGCTGTCTGCTAGATCTGCTGCCGTAGATGTGAATGGACCCTTAGACCAAAAAGTTGGAATATCAGAATTTTGGAGTCCGGCCTTTGATACATTCTCTCCATTGTCTTCTTTCTACCTTGCAATGCATTGAGTAATTGGCACGTGGGCGCATTGTTGTCATAAAGTCATTGGGAACCTGACCTGCCATGAAGTGACAACTGTGTTATTAGGCATTGATGGTATGATGTGGGTTTGTACGCTCTGCGTGTATACCTTTATCTGTAGATAACTGCTACATTTTCTGTTTTCTTCTGTCGACTACAGCACGTTGTGTATTGAAATGGATAGAAGATATTTTTTTCATGTGACCTAATAAATGGGATTATCCAAGTGTGACACCACAGACAGCCCACTAAATTGCTTTCTGCAAGCCGAGGATTCTTCTCCCAATTCCAGTAGCATTAGTTCAGTATACGGCTACAGAACGCTAAACTGTAATTGGATCCCAGTTACATGAAGTGTTCTCGTGCAGGTTGTTGTGAGGCTCCCGAGAACATGGACAGCAAATATCACACATGCTATAACACGAGTTATTTCCTGTAAGAGACGTCCACGTAAAGATTGCAGATTTGTTTCCTTTAGGCCCCTTGCAGATGAGCGTGACACACGCACGTCTCCCGCAACACATCTACTGGCCTGAACTCCCGGCACTGACGGGGATCACATAGCATTATATTGCTTTATGATGCTATGTAACCCTTACAGTTCTGGACATAATGCTGTTAGTGTTATCCAACATATTCCAGAACTGTATGGGTTATATAGCATCTTAATTCAGTATAATGCTATGTGATCCCCATCAGTGCAGGGAGTTCAGGCCAGTAGATGGGTTGCGGGAGACGTCTGTGTGTCACGCTCATCTGCAAGGGGCCTTAAGGGCCGTCCAAGTGCATTTTCCATCTGGATTTATGGGCATAAAATGCACAAATCTCATCCTCATGCTGTGGAAAAATATCTGCTGTATATTTTAAGGTTCACTAACTTTTAAAAAATCTTTTGAAACGTCATAGAGACATATATAAAGTTTAGATTGGTGGGGGCCTTAGAGCTGAGAACCCCACCAATCCCTAGATCGAGGGCACTCACCTCACTGCCGAGGATGGAATTGAGACAGGCATGTAGACTTCTATGGAGCTCGCCGCGTGCAGCGAGGAGAGGGGATCGGTAGGGGTCTCAGCGCTCCGATCCACACTGATCGAAACTTTTGATATGTTTCTATGACGTCAAAAGTTTGTTGAAAATTGAGTGACCGTTTAAATCTGCATCATGTCAATCTTTCTGCTGAATTTCAGTGATTGCAATGCATAGGATTAAATCTTCGAAGGAAATCCATGACAAAATCTGCAATATGTGATTTTGCCACAGATTTGCAACTGATTTTTTTTATGTCCCACGTGGATGCTCCCTAAAGGTTCCCGGGTGACTCACGTGGACCGCTGCTTGAGACCTTAAAGGGGTTGTCCAAGTTATGGAAAAAAAAAATATAGCACTGTAAATGTGATGGGCAGCAATATATAACTAAGTTCAGCAAGTTTTAGGCAAAAAAAAAAATCTATATTTCCTCATTTCCCTGGTTCTCTTCTGGCCTTTGTTTACATGCAGTAATAACAATCTCTGCCCCTCCCCCCTTCTCTGCCGGGCTCCTGCTATCTGCTCTCTCCCTGGATTCCTTCAGATAAAACATTAACCCCTTCAGCCAGAACACACTGAGGGCTCAAGGCTTTACAACAAATAGTAGCTGCAGGGCGTGGACCGCAAGTCCATTCACTCAGAAAATTTGGCATGTCATTCTTTAATATGCTGATCAGGCGTTTATTGACCATGCGGTTATGTGGTCTTACATTTACTGCATTTAAGGGCAGTATAAATTAATTATGTGTATGTATTCACTTAAAAATATGTGGTTGAATAGTTTAGATTGAGGAGGGTTAGGCAGTGAATATAAGTGCTGTGAGTACATGTCTGCCTGCTGGGATACTCAGCAGCATGTTGTTTGTGTAGGACTACAAGTCCCAGCTGTACAATGACACTGCTGATACACACAGGAAATTCTCCCTACCTGTTCTTATACAATACAATTCTTCTATAGCTCCTTGCCCAGCATTTGTCTCCTCTCACTGCTGCAGCTACTATTTGTTGTAAAGCCTTGAGCCCTCAGTGTGTTCTGGCTGAAGGGGTTAATGTTTTATCTGAAGGAATCCAGGGAGAGAGCAGATAGCAGGAGCCCGGCAAAGAAAGGGGGTGTGGCCAGTGATGTCTCGTGTACAGACTGTTATCTGAACTCTGAGGCTTGTACACGAAACATCACAGAGCAGAGAGATAAGGTGACATCACAGGTCATGTGACCCTCAGTCAACTCTGAGAAACCAGCAGCTTTAGAAACACAAAGTATATGGGAAAGTTGTTATACCTGACAAGTTAGAAACATATAAAGAACAAAAAAATAACTCGGACAACCCCTTTAACAAGTATTTCCAGCTTTTTGTACTTTCAAGCCATACCCACCTGCTCCCCACCACTCTACTCCAGCTCTCTGGTCCCTGGCCCTCATGTGTGGTCCTCTGGCCCTGTCCTGTAAACCTCCAGACAGACAGGGTCACGTGCACTGCTGCAGCCAGTGACCGGCCCTCATCACTAGTCATATGCCTCTTGGGGACACATCACCAGGGACAGAAGTCCCGAAGAAGAAAGCCAGAGAGCTGGAATGGGGGGACATGGTACAGGCGAGTATGGGTTTTTTCAACAGTTACGCTGGCTGAACTTCAAATTTAAAAAAGTACAAAAAGCTAGCAAACTCTCTGTCCGTTCTGATGGAGCGGCCTGTATAAAGACTTCCATGGATCTGTAGAACACTGGGGACCAGGTACATATACATTTGGGGATGGTATAGGCATCTAGCTCTTTTTCCTGGTCAATTTCATATTATAAAAAACACTAAATGTGTAGTTTTTAAATGTTGAGTTTTTTTTTTTTGTTTTTTTTTTTACTTTATGTTCAACATCACAGAAACCAGAATCTGTACTGGAGTTTTACAGAGAAGCTGGAGTTCCACCTAAGCAGAAAATTAGCGTCTTCAAAGTGTCTGAGAATGCCATTCTGAAGCCAGGTGAGGTATTAACTGGTGAATTATTTCTGGCAATTACTGTGTAAAAAATATGTTGTAAAAGACATGGCAAGATATTAAAATAATAAAAAAAGTTATACTCCGCACTCCTGAACTCCTGTTCCAGCTCCGCCATTCCGATTCTTCCCGTGGGCTTTGTTTCATGACTGCAGTGACCGCAGCCTGTATGCCGCACCTGATTACTGCAGCCAATCACTGGCCTCAATGGCCTTGTGCCATATACAACCGAGGCCAGGGATTGGCTGAAGCAGTCATGTGAAATGATATTACAACAGCTAAAAAACATGATGTCATGGCTTGATTTGTGGGAAGGAGTGGAGTGGAGGGGGTACGAAATAAAAAGGGAGGAAGCGAGGGAGAAAAGGAAGAGGTTCCTGCCCCAAGGAAAGAACCTTGCAGGTGGTGGTCCACCAAAAGAATGTATCCCCTATTTCTGCAGTCGAACCCCCACCGATCACAAGGATGAGGGCCCAGAGTTCCCCAGTGAATGGAGCTGTTGTCACACATGCATGCCGCTTCCCCGTTCATCTCTATGGGACTGCCGGAAATAGACGAGCACTGTACTGGGGTTGAATGGCCCTGCAGGCCGTGGACCGCAAGTCCATTCACTCAGAAAATTTGGATTTCTTTAATATGCTGATCAGGCATTTATTGACCATGCGGTTATGTGGTCTTACATTTACTGCATTTAAGGGCAGTATAAATTAATTCTGTGTATGTATTCACTTAAAAATATGTGGTTGAATAGTTTAGATTGAGGAGGTTTAGGTCTTGGGAGTTTGTGGAGTAGTAATGTCTGATTCCACAGTTGTCACGTGCAGACATCAGTGAGATATGACGTTCCATGAGGCATCCCAGTCCACTAAAATGGAAGGTCTCTTTCACATGTCATTACATAGAAATGTCTAGTAGAGAATAGACTTTTTATATAGATAGGAGTTGAAGAGGTGGATTGAACACATTTATGAAAGGGTCTTTGGGTCCTGCTCCTAGTCCCTCAAGCAAATGGCTGGTTTTGCTGGTGGAAGCCACAGCCAGCCAGGCAATTCTCCTTGGGAAATGAAGTATTACTTGGCAGCCTTTCAGGTGAATGGCCATCCTTATAGTAGAGGCATAGCTCAAATGCATCAGAAATGGAGACATACAAATGGAGAGGATTTCTGTTCGGCTTATAGAGGGGAGTCCCAAGCATGACGTCCATATACCCTCACAGAAAATATGGAAAGGGATTGTCTTCATGTCTTTCCCTAAATATAATAAGCAAGGATATTTATCTATACTTGTACAAAGCAAAGGTGAAACAGTTGCCCACCTCTCATTCAGACCTCTCTGCTGATACCCTGCTTTGTACTGATGAGAGAACTCTAAAGCAGTATTGTATACAGGTGAGTGTCTCTGGTGAGCTAATTAGCATATTTTTTCCCCATGGAGCTTTGCCTGAAAAAAGTCTCCATACACCACTGTGTCTCTTCAATGGTGTGGGGGGGTTAATGAAAGCTGTAACCTGATTGTATCTATCTGTAGGCAACTTTGCACCTCTTTTGATAAGCCTTCCCCAGTTTTCTACTGGCATGTTGTAGTGATGTCTTGAATTTGTTTTGTATGTTCATCTGTTTTTGCCTCCTCATCTAGGTACTCCCCTTTTTGCTGCACATTTCAGGCCTGGGCAGTATGTAGATGTCACTGCCAAAACGTAAGTCTTTTATTTTCTTTTAGCCTTTTATAGATCTTAAATTTAGCATCCTTTGTCCTGGCAAAGTTCCTGTAACAGTGAATTCACAGTTTGTGAATTTTAAAACCTGCAGCATGTCAGTTCTGTCATAGAGTCTTTTCCGTGGATCTCACTCTCTGCACGGCATAGGGTCAAATCCATTACAACTCTGTAGCAAAGAGAAAAGGTAGAGTACACCAAACTGAAAAATCTTTTTGGTCCTTCTTGAAGTGTCAGACAGTTGCTCCTGCCAATTGTAGCACTGTTATAGCCACTTCTATATCCTTAAAGGGGTTTTCCGGAATTTTACTAATGACCTATCCTCAGAATAGGCCATCAGTATCTGATCGGTGGGGGTCCGACACTTGGGACCCCCACCGATCAGCTGTTTGAGAAGGCATCGGTGCTCCCGTGAACCTTGCGGCCTTCTTTTAGGCTACTATCACACTTGCGTTTGCAGGATCCGTTTGTGAGATCCGTCACAGGCTCTCACAAACGGTCCTGAACTGATCAGTTTTGTCCTCATGCATTCTGAATAGAAAAGGATCCGTTCAGAATGCATCAGTTTTGCTTCAGTTTGCTTCAGTTCAGTCTCCATTCCGTTTTGGAGGCGGACACTAAAACGCTGCTTGCTGCGTTTTGGTGTCCGCATGAAGAAACTGATGCAAACGGATTTTGTCTGACACGATAGAAAACGGATCCGTCCTCCATTGACTTTCAATGGAGTTCAAGACGGATCCGTCTTTGCTATGTCAAAGATAATACAAACCGATCCGTTCAGAACGGATGCAGACGGTTGTATTATCACGACAGATCCGTTTGTGAGAGCCTGGACGGATCTCACAAACGGATCCTGCAAACGCAAGTGTGAAAGTAGCCTTAGCTGTTCCTAGGCCAGTGACGTCACGTGGCCTGGGAGCGGCTCAGCCCCATTCAAGTGATATGCTTGGTAAGCTGCCAGAAGCTTCTCAAACAGGTGATCGGCGACGGTGCTGGTTGTTGGACCCCCACCGATCAGATACTGATGACCTATCCTGAGGTAGTAAAATCCTGGAAAACCCATTTAAGAATCTCATTTTATATGATCTTGAAATTCCAGCAATTTGAATATTGTCAGTATGAGAAATCAATAATGTTGAGTAGCATGATAGAAATGTCCACCCTGCATCTTGAATCAAAAGGTTGCACGGTTTTCCTCTATTTAAAATGTCAGTGCCTATTATGGTTCGGTTTATATATATATATTCCTGTCAAGCCTGAAATGTTTGTGATTGACCAGTTTAACATTGTGGTGATTGGTCAGTTTAACATTTCTTCACATTCAGTTGACCTTAAAGGGGTTGTCTCACGAAAAATATTCTACAGTTTTCAAACCAGCACCTGGATCTGAATACTTTTGTAATTGCATGTCATTAAAAATTTTGTATAGCTACTGAGTTATTCAGTAACATGTATCTGTATAGGACCACTTAATTTCTTATTTCTTTGACCTATTCACTGAGCAGGCCGCACATGCTCAGTTTCAACTTTTAACTGCCTACTGAGCTGTGATAGGCAGAGCTGAGACACGCCTCCTTAGCTGCAGCAGAAAAGACACTCCCCTTGAGCTGTCAGCTTGATATAAATCTAGCAGATCAATGAATGGGGAGATCTCTGGGTCCATGTGAGGTACATGGCTGGTTCTAGCTTTGTTAGAAAGGTATTGTCATGGACTATATGATGTCTGATTTTCATTTTTTACATTATTCGTGGGATAACCCCTTTAAGGAAGCGTGTTTGAGGGAACTGTACAATTAGATGAATGTGAGTTGTTATATATAGACACGATGACTTCTATATAAGTATATATTTATACTGTATTGTTGTGAATTCTGAGATCCAGGAATAAATAGGCTTAACACAGCTTAGGTGCATAAAAAGTTTACTAAATGATAATATGTACAAAAGATAAAATACAGAGTAAAGTAGGTAATTGTCACCAAAGCTGTGGACAAATGAGTGCGCTCCCCATCGATCAGTTCCCAATATGGTACGTGGCCGACGCCCATATGGTACAAAGAGAGATGGTAGTAGAAAGGCACATTTTACCCTGATGATGTATTCAGTGGCGCTAACCTCTTTATTACATGCTAGATGTTTTCTAGCTTCCTTGCCTCTCCTAGCCTCTCCTAGCCCCTCCTAAAGGTCTTCTGTGTGCAGTACGCATGTACAGTAACATCAGACCTCGGGAATGCTGCCTGGTATCACTAACCAACTAAATTACATGGAATTAAAGGGGAAAGAACCACTAAAATACCTTGCTACACACTCCCATATCAGTGTTATTAACTAAGGGTTACCCAGTCATTTTTGTAATAAAAGGTCATAATGGCTTGGAAAAGAATAAAAAAAAAAGCAATCCAGCACTGCACCCGTTCTGGCTCTTTACCAGTCCCCAATTGGTTACTTCCGACTCCATCTTAACATTGAATTGTGACTACTCGGCCAATTACTGGCTGAGGACAATCACTGCAGTGACTAGTGATTGGCTGAGTGGTTACATTTCATGTGTTGAGAGGGGCCAGGATGCAAAGACCAATGGCAACCCAGGAAGCTTTCTAAAAGGAGTGGAGGGGTTAGCACTGTGACCTCTTCAACCTTAGGATTCATGGGTGTGCCAGAGGTCAAACTTCCAATGATCATATAGTTATAGCATAGCCTAATGATCATTTATTACCTGTACAACAACTCTACAGTTCGTAAGTTCTGTTGTGCCATAAATGTTTAGTCAGTCCAAAGTGTAACATACATTTTCCTTCTAAAACCCCTTTAATGAGGTTTTCCGGGAACAGATTACTGATGGTCTGTTCTCATCAATATAGGGCTGCGATGCTTCGGTGACCCCTGCATTTTCTTCCTAGGCTAGAGGTGTCACGTTCGTTGGTCCTTTGTGCATTTCATTCTCATTCAAGTGAATGGGTCTGTGCTGCAATAACAAGCATAGCCACTATATGATGTACAGCGCTGTGCTTGATGTGCTCTGTGGAGGCTGCAGCACTCATTGGAGTGCTTTGGCTTGTTTACAAAGTGGATCGGCAGGCCTTCCGGGAGTCAGACACCCAATAAATGCGAGGATAGGTCATCAATACCCCACTCCCTGTAACCCCCTTTAACCCTTTGACGACATTGTCATCATGGCACCTGGGGAACAGCGAGAGCCATAGTCACGTTAATGCGTTTTATCTATGATCACAGACGTTTAACCCCTCAGATGACATGGCATCTGAGGCAGCACTGAGATCTGGGAAGCCATTGCTGGTAATAGGCCGGAGTCTGTGATTGCACGTTCAGGTCCCCTGGGGGGGGGAAGCTAAAAAAGCTTTTAAAAATGTAAATAAAATTAAAAATATTAAAATTAAAAATATATATTAAAATTCAAATAACCCCCTTTTCCCATAATAAAAATAATTAAAAAAATGTAATATCATATGCACCACAACATCCAAAAAACATGAGCCCTCACTCACCTCCCTAGAAATATAAAAAGTTATGGGGTCAGAATATGGTAATACAAAGAAAAAATATTTCTTTTCAGTATTAAAACACAAGAAAAACTACATAAATTTGGTATCTCTGTAATCATACTAACTCGAAGAATGAAGGTAACAAGTCAGATTTACCGCGTAGGGAACGCTGTAAAAACAAAGCTCATAACACTGTGGCGCAATTGTTTTTTTTTTTTGTTTTTTTTTAGAATACTACCCCATTTGGAATTTTTTTCCATCTTCCCACTACATCATATGCAATATTAAATGGTGCCTTTAGAAAGTACACTTGTCCCTCAAAAAAAACAAGCCCTCATACGTCTAGGTGAATGGAAAAATAAAAAGCCATGGAGACGGCAAAAAATAGAAAATTGTCATGTCTTCAAAGGGTTGAATTACAGAACAGTTTCTTAGTTGATGGAGTTCGGCTTTAATATGCAATATTGTCTTAGGGCCGCACCTAGTCCTCAAAATTGCAGAATAGGTGCAGTCCCGTTCACTTCAATGATCGCAGCCGCAGTAGTGGACAAGAATAGGCATTTAGAACGGGGTGCCCGGCCGTGTGTTCAGCAATTTGCAGAACACACGCCGGTTGGCATGTGAACGGCCCCTTATGGTAATATCAAATGTGTTCCAATGTCAGTAATGTTACAGTATAGGGAGGTACACAAGTGGATAAATGAGTGATTGGTAATGGCCGCAGGCAGGTGTAACTGAGTTACATAAACTACTGGAAGATAAGCAAGGCCTAAGAGGAAATGTCCACTCTGTGCCAAATATTTCCTTATGACGTGGATTATACTAGTATACAAGCTGTACTGACTACTACATTTACCAGTAAGGAGCGCTGTACATTTTCCGCCTGTGTCTCCACTTAGCCCTCTGATATGCATATTTAATCTTTCTGTTTTCTTTTACCTTGCAGTTGTATTTCTAGTTGTACGCAATCTTAAAAATGAATATTTACGGCCATCGAGCCGCCTTCATCTCAGTTGTGAACGTTTTGTCAGCTTTTCTTGGAATATTCTTGGCTGCGTGCTGTTTCCCTGATTATTATCCCTGAATCATGCAGGACGCGAGCAGCAGTAAGCGGCTCCAGTGATTGATTGAGTCTGGCAGATCATTTCTATTTTATGAAGGTTTTCAGTCTTACAGAGTGAACACGGAAAAGTAGTTTTACCAGGCGGACAAATCATACTGTGAAGATGGTAGCGCACACACTGGACACAAAGGAATTCGTACTGTATTGTACAGTGAGAAGCAAATATTTCAGGCCTCTCACACCATAGAAAGTGAGAAGGTAGGAACTGGAAAATGAAGATTATCTGTTATATTCTCTGTGCAGCAATGACCAGTTCTTAAAATGGCCACCAGCAACCTGTCCTAGAATGTGAGCAGGACTGGTTGCCTTCACTTGCAGAGCTGCCTAGGGGGTACTACTACTCTGTTCTACAATAGGTGGTAATGATATGATCCTGCCTACAATACACCATCATGGCTGAGCAGCCTGACAGGAAAATTCACCAATATGTACTATATGCAAGTGCCAGAGCGTAGTATATAGTTAGGACCTGCACCCTCACCCCCCTAGGCAGCTCTGCAAGTGTTGGTAACCAGTCCTGTTCACATTCTAGGACAGGTTGCTGGAGCATTTAGAAAGCCTCATGGGCCATAGACACAATGAACAGGAGCTGACCTCATTGACTTCTATGGGAGAGTTTTCTAGGCATGCTCTGTGACCTGTGCAGAGGTCATTGCACAAGGAAAGAATAGATAAGCTTGGAAAATCACTTATTGTGAATAGAGAATCCTGTCTTATCTATACACAGAGGTGATATCATTAGATGCAGGATTAGAATGACAGATAAGCAGGTAACTGCAGTTAAGTAATCTCTTCACACCAAGAAGTGGCACCTATTTTTAGGCTTAGTGGCCAGTGTGAAAACTGCAGGATTTTATGGTTTATGTTTAATAAAGATATTGACATGGTAAATTAAAAATAATATAAAAGATTCTTTAATAATGTGTTAAACATAATTTAAACAATAGGCCATTTTCTGATTACACATTCCCTTTAACATAGGTCCTTTCCACTGCAATCACATTAATCCAGACAGGGATTTTTAGTCTGAAGGTTTTGCTGAAGCTATGTACGCTCTCCAGACCAAGCCATAATACGCTGTGTGGGTGCTGTTCTAGTGGACGAGGGAGAGAAGGTTGGCGGATTTGTTTTCGCCACCACTTTGTTCTGTGTTTTTCCTCTTTGTTTTATCTGAAATGGGTTTATGAGGTTTGTATTGGAAACATGACTAAAAAAAAAAAAAAGTAGTACTCCAGAAAAATGACTAGTTTGGAATCACATATATATGTATAATTGTTTTGTATGTTATACTATTCTGGCGCAGCGCCTCCGGTTGTAGCAGCTCTTTATTTACAATGAAGCTATAAAATAGAAAGGTCATATCCCCATGGTGGTTCTGTCTTTCTGGGTGAAAGTGATTGTGCCAATGTCATGCCGTGCTTTGGAAATATTGTGATAGCGCGGAGGTGACATTTAGACGGTTGGGTCTTTGATGTGCAGTGGCACAGAATATCACTATCCCTGCGCGCCTCTGCTGGAATTGTTTACTCGGATGAACCTTGTAAACAACTGAGCGAGCGGGTACAAGTGTATAGAGAGTCTGAACAGTGAAGGAGTTTATAGAAATACTCCACCCTGTGCCGACCTAGTACTGAGAATTCTTACTTGTGTTCAGCATATATGCTCCTGATGTGAACTAGACCAGACATATTCTAGATGAGTGTCAGTTAGGCATATGTTTGGTCGGTACGCATCCGTATACTGCTGCGTTGGGTGGCATAGTCGGCTACACATTTGAATACAGTTTGGATCCCTACAATTTTTTTTTAACAGCACCAATGGTATGTAATGTATGTGTGTGTGTGTATATATATATATATATATATATATATATATATACACACACATACAGGGTAAGTCAAAAGTCACAGGAGACCCTTTTATTTTTAGATAGGAAAGGGAACAGAAAATGACTGCCATCTAGAAAGCTGCCATATATCAAGGGCAGCTTTTTCCCAATGGGAAGGGGGTCATGTAGCATGTCAAAGAAGACCAGAATTTTCTCAGAAATCGATTGCAATCAGATTTCCAATATCTCCTGTGGTTCAAAAGTTATCAACACAGAAAGTTTCAACAACCGGGAACATTCCCTGTGATGCACAGCTATTTGACGTGTTGATATGTTGTCCCTGGTGCTGAACACAGAACTTTGAAGTTATTTCTGTGTTGATAACTTTTGAACCATAAGAGATATTGCAAATTTGACAGGGGCAGTCGATTTCTGAGAAAATTCTGGTCTTCGCTGCATGACCCCCTTTCCATTGGAAATATTTGCCCTTGATCCAATATGATGGCTTTCAAGATAGCGGCCGTGTTCTGGACATAGCCTAAAAGATAGGTCCCCTCACCCATTACTTGCTGGGATATTCAGATATTTCATTTTCCCTTATGTTTCTGAAATAAAAAGGTGTCCTGAGACTTTTGTCTCACTGTGTGTGTAGACAGCTAGATAAAGAGTTCAGTATACAGCTATAGTGTAGTGATTAGAGATGAGCGGACGTGCTTGTTAAGAGCACTGTAGCGCTCGGCTCCCCTGCGCAATGCCCGCAGGCATTGCGGATCCGTCCTCAGCTGCATGTAAGTCAATGGGGACGGATCCATTTGGTATGAGTGTCATACCAAATGGATCCATCCCCATTGACTTACATGCAGCTGAGGACGTTTCCGCAATGCCTGCGGGCATTCGTTCGCAGGGGAGCCGAGCGCTACAGTGCTCGTAACGAGCACGTTCGCTCATCTCTAGTAGTGATGTGAACACAGACTTTTCTTGACAAGTTCTGTTCACGCTCTCATGGTTGCCTCTGTTTTTATAGGAGCCTTGACACTACATGCAGCATGCTATGGTTTTTATTTTACAGGAGTCTTGACATTGCATACAGTTTGCAATGCTATACAGGCTGAAAGATAGCATGTGTGACCTGACAAATGTGATCAGAGACTAACGGTGCCCACGCAGCTTCAATAACTCCCCCATACAAATACAAGCTTGTTTTGACTAAATGTGTGTGTGTTTTCACTAGGGAAAAAGGAGAAAGCAGCTGCCAGCTTATCTCCCAGGTAAAAAAGAAAAAAATCTCCTGATCCTTGTGTTCTGACAGCATCTGTTGGGGCCTCATACACATTAGATTGACCCCTGAAGACAGTGGGTTTGGCTGACAATACACTAATGTGTATGGGGGTCTTAATGTACAGTACTCTAGTAAAATATAGTACAATGCAGTGTTTTAGAACAGTGATATACCATATTTTTGGACTATAAGACGCATCCTTTAGTAAGAAAATATACATTTAATGAGATGACCACATGCACTGTTGCTGTTTGTTCTAGTGGTCATTAGATGACACACTAAGGTGAACATGAGCTGACCACAATAATTCCTCTTGGAGACCTTAGCCCCTCCACTTCATTAAACCATCAGGGAAGGCTTAATAAGTAAAAAATATATTTGTTTTCAATTTTCTGTTGTCCTATCCTGGAGTGCGTCTTATATTGGGGGGCATCTTATAGTCTGGAAAATAGGGTAACACAGTACCCTTCTCCACTGTCTAGAAAAAGATAGCGATATATTTCTATGAATTTATAAGTAGGGATTGATGAAAGAAAGGTGTCTGGACCGCTTCTCTGTGAGCATTGAAGCTACTGAGCATGTTAGTCCACCTCTGAATTCAAAAGAAGTGGCCCAAAAGGATGATCATCACATAAAAATACATATTTCTATTGCATGTGTATTACAATAATGCATGATTCAAAATGTCCTATTCATTGTATAGTAAGGCTTTTTATGCGATAACCCCTATAAACAAGGTTCTGACCATCTGAAATCATCACATGATGATTTTTCTCATTTTTTGGACACACACACATTCTATAACGAAGCAAGGACTCTGCATATATGCAGCATGTTAATGTTTTATCATAGAAGAACGTATTCATTGGAGAGGGGAGGATGTGTTTGTCAGTTTGGTAACGAACAGAGAGGCCCCAGTGTCTCTTCGTAGCCTAGTGATGTCTGTCATCCATAACACAGTGCAACAATGATTTTGCTACTGAGAGAAAAACATGTGATTTATACTAAAATGAGTGCGCTGATTCCAAATATGTACTCAGAATTTGCCTGACACGTCTAGATTTTAAGTTAAACATGCAAAGCCTATTCACTTATAATATTAATGCATTATATATTCGAAATATTCCGATGGACAAGTCCAGACCTGTCCAGGCGCACTCAGGCTGATGTCAGCAGTAAGTATATAAGGCAAGCTGGACAGGTTTTGATAAAGTGATCTGTTATAGTGCTATCAGTTTTGAAACTTAAAGAAGAACTCCCGCAAAAAATGTTATTCTCTGACCTGTTAGAAAGGTGCATGATGTAATCTGTAGTGAATGTAATCTTCTCATCAGAGACTGTAATTCTGAGTTATCCCCTCTCTTCTTATTGTAGCTGGGTCATGTGGCCAACTCCCTGACCTCCAACTGACCCAGGACAGGAAGACAGTTACTGCTCTATTCATTCCTATGAGACTTAGAGTGAGGCTGCCATAGGAATATATAGAGAATTAGACTTCCTGTCCACACATAAGATGCTGTGTGAGTTGGTGGGTCTGATTCCTAGTCACATGACACAGATGAGAAACATCAGGGAGATATAACTCAAAAATACAGACACTGGCAAGAAAATGACATTCACTACAGATTACATCATGTACATTTCTAGCAGGACATGGAATAAAAAATTTTGCGCGAGTTCTTCTTTAAGATGGATAAACGCAAATGTGTTAACAATTTCTGCTACATATGTGGCAAATACACAATGATAACGAAAAACCATATGTTCTATTGGCTCATGCGGTTGGAATGAAAGAGACCCTTGCTTCTATGGAGTTAATTTTGAAAATGATCAAATACTCAGAATATAAATGGAAAATTTGTGCTGACCTGAAAGTGGTATCACTGCTGCTTGACCTACAGTTCGGGTACACAAAGCATATGTGTTTCTTGTGCCTATGGAACAGTCATGATGACGACAATCATTACAAAATGGCACAGTGGCCTCTCACAGTCGAGTACACAGTTGGTCAGTACAATGTACAGCACAAATCACTAGTCGATCCACTTCAGTTTTATCTTCCACCACTTTACATTAAACTTGGTTTAATGAAAAATTTTGTAATTGCACTTGGTTGTGATGGAAATGGTTTCCAGTATTTGAAGGAGAAGTTTAGCACACTGAAAACTGAGGCTAAAATAAAGCCCCGAAATCAACAAACTAATGCATGATGACCCATTCAGAACAAAACTCAACCCTCTGGAACTTGCAGCTTGGGATGCATTTGTGCTAGTAGTGCAGAACGTCCTTGGGAACAGACGAGCTGCACACTATGCTGAATTAGTAGACAACATGCTTACAGCATATGAACAACTTGGCTGCCGAATGTCATTGAAAGTGCATTTCTTACATTCCCATCTTGACTTTTTCCCACCCAATTTGGGACACGTAAGTGACGAAAATGGAGAGCGTTTCCATAAAGATTTCTACAATGGAGAACAGGTGTCAAGGCCGCTGGATTCCCAGCATGATGGGGGTCACTGCTGATTTTTGCAACAGGAAAATATGACCATCCACAAACGCAAAAGCAGATGCCTGAAGCACTTTTAACAGTACTTGCCAAATATGAACACTGAAATCATTCACCGAAGTCTCACATAACTTTAGCCAAGATAAAGATTTGCTGCACAGAGTCCATACATTTTAATGCGGTACTTAAACAGTGTTTTAAACGAATCGGCTTCGAAACTATGATTCACTCAAGCCTACTCGGAGCCCCCAGTCCCCCAGTGTTAATCAGAACTCCGATAAGTCCCCCAGTCAGACCTTACATCAGATCTTCAGTTTAATAAGACCCCCAATCAAACCTCACCTCGGACCCCAATGTTAATAAGACCCCCAATCAGACCTCAGATCAGACCCCCAATGTGAATGACCCACAATCAGAGCCCCACTTCTCCTGGAGTCCTCTCCATTATGTACCATGCACAGGAGATCTCTCAGAGCTTTCCATGGTGCGTAACGGCCTACAAATCACTGATCTGGAGTCAGTTCCAGGTTTCCTATAGATGTATTACTGTACTTATTAGGGCTGATGGGGGAGACAGATTCCACTTAAAGGAGCCCAGCCGCACCCATTCTCGGTGAGCCCCGCTCCTCCCCTCATCGTGTATTCTCTTTGATGTGCAGATGTCACCCTGCCGCAGTAGTAAAATCTTGCACTTGCACACGATCATGTAATGCGCTCTGTGCCGGCATCAGCCTCTATAACGGAGCTGCCCATGCAGTCTACTGGATGCCTACCCAGGCTTTAGATAGTTGGCTGGTTCTCTCCAAAATATCAGGTTTATGCAAAATAACTGTGGAGCCCCAGTTATGGGTCTACAACATAATGAAAGCCAGATATCCCTCAAAGGAAGGAAAACCAAGCAAAGGTGTGTCCCCATTACAGAGTTCACCAAATCCACCATATTAAGTGGCCCTTATGTCAAGATCCCGCTCTTTTACAAGCTTTAAGGATGTGACGGGGAAAACATAAGCCAGTTATCCATCCACAGACAGCTGTTTCGGGGTATTGCCCCTCATCAATGTGGAGTAGGATTCTGGCTAACCAGGAGCAATGCCTTGGAGACTACTCAAATAAAACAATAGCTGATCTCAGGGAGACCAGCTACAAAAAAACACAGTGGAGCCTCATTTAAGAGTCTCAACACAGCAATCCAAAGTGCAAAGCTCCCTGGGAAACCGTAATATGCAAAATAACCGTGGAGCCCCCGTTATGGGTCTACAACACAGTGAAAGCCAGATATCCCTCAAAGGAAGGAAAACCAAGCAAAGGGGTGTCCCCATTACAGAGATCACCAAATCCACTATATTAAGTGGCCCCTATGTCAAGATCACGCTCTTTTATAAGCTTTAAGGATGTGACAGGGAAAACCTAAGCCAGTTATCCATCCACAGACAGCTGTTTCGGGGTATTGCCCCCTCATCAATGTGGAGTAGGATTCTGGCTAACTGGGAGCAATGCCTGGGAGACTACTCAAACAAAACAATAGCTGATCTCAGGGAGACCAGCTACAAAAAAAACACCGTGGAGCCTCATTTAAGAGTCTCAACACAGCAATCCAAAGTGCAAAGCTCCCTGGGAAACAGTAATATGCAAAATAACCGTGGAGCCCCGGTTATGGGTCTACAACACAGTGAAAGCCAGATATCCCTCAAAGGAAGGAAAACTAAGCAAAGGGGTGTCCCCATTACAGAGATCACCAAATCCACCATACTAAGTGGCCCCTATGTCAAGATCCCGCTCTTTTACAAGCATCAGGTTTAGCCAACAAGTGCATTTCCCCTAGAATTACCATTTGGCTTTGTTTGGTTTAGTTAATTTAATCTTCACATGGGAGTAGATGTCCTTTGTTAGTTCCATTGACCCTAATATAGAAAGAGATTTAGGTACGGAATAAGCTTGTATCGAACATCAATATTGCAGCTGCTATAACGAATGTATTTTCTATCAATGCGTCTGCTGTAGAGCGATTCTTTATATTCTCCCCTAGCGGTACCAGTCCTTGCTACAAGCCCCTCAGCCCTGAACAAAATAGTGTTTCAATTTCTGCTCATTACTTATTATCTAATGGGTTTATGAGCACAGAGGGCAGCAAATAGATACACGGTATATCAGGACAATGACTCGCAGGCCACCTAAGCAGGAGAAATATCACTTGGTGAGAACTGCCTTGTAAGAGCTTTTAATAATTCACCCTTTCCCATCTCAATAATAAATTAACAAATTGCCCCATTACTCTGCTCATTACTCTACTCTGCTCTTCCCTGCACCAGTTTATTTTTCTTTCAGGGATAGTACTTCAAAGTGCTCAGCAAATTGTATCATTTTCATAAAAGAAGTCTAATATGAAAATAGCTGTACATGTGCTAGATAAACTAGCAGTATACATGTACTAGACAAAAAAAGTCAGTGTGTGTATATACAGTATAGTTATACACCAATCAGCAGTGACATTAAACCATCTTCCTAATATTGAGCAAGTCTGCCTGATACCACCAAACAGCTCTGACCCATCAAGGCATGAACTTCACAAGATCTCTGAAGGTGTCCTGTGCTATCTGCCCTCAAGACATTAGCAGCAGATCATTCAAAGGGGTTGTCCAATGAAAGATATTCTACATTTTTCAAACCAGCACCTGGATCTGAATACTTTTGTAAATGCGTGTAATAAAAATCATTCTGTAAAGCCACAGAGCCATTCAGCAAAACATATCTGTATAGTGCCAATTGCTGTTTGTTCTTTTACTTATTTTCCTGTCCACCTCACTGATATCTTCTATTAGAAGCTGTGAATGCATCAGAAAAAAACACACACCCCTGAGCTACCAGCTTGAAATCAGAATAATTGGAGCAGTGAATGGGGAGATCTCTGGGTCCATGTGAGGTACAGGGCTGGTTCTAGCTTTGTAAGAAAGTGACTGTCATGCACTATATGATGTCTGATTTGAAATCAATCATGGCATAACCCGTTTAACTCCTGTAAGTTGTGAGGTGTAGCCTCCATGGATCTGGTATGATTTTCCAGCACATCGCTCAGATGCTCTGTCAGATTGAGAGCTAGGGAATTTGGAGGCCAAGCCAAGACGATGGAGATAGCAAACCAGTATCAAAATGCATTGCCAATAAATATCCTATCCATTTATATTGGACTTCCTTTTACCAGCAGTGCCCGGACATTTGCCTTTTTTTACTGTATTATTTACATAGACGCTGGAGATATCCAGCAACCTCCTGGGCTTTGGTGCAGTAGTTGGAAAGAAATCTTTCTATCATACTTGCCTTAGTCAGACTTGTGCCGGAAATATGCACTTCTCTGAAAGGTGAGCACAATACCTTTAGCAGCTACTACTTTGTTTTTTGGCTTTACCTCTCTATGAAGCCTTGTTTTCTTTCATATCAAGGGTGAAGTCAACACCTTGAACTCTTTGTCATTTTTCCAAAAACTTCCCTTAATAATTTTTGCAGTGTGGCAGGGCGCATTATCCTGTATGCATGCATGACCAGGGACTGATGAAGATGGCTGAGCGCTGCATTTGACAGTCCCCTAGAAGTGAATGGAGCCATAGTAATGCATTATCACCACCGCTCCATTCACAGAGATCACTCTAGGACTCCCGTTCTAATGATTGATGAGGTCCCATCAGTCCTGTGAATAGGTGATAGATTTTGTTTGTGCACCGTTTTATGAATGACGGTCACACATCAGTAGGGGTGTTCTTAAGTTTACATTGTATATTGGATGTGATTCCAAATGTTAACATAGTAGTTTGTAAAAATCAAAGTAGAATTGTACTTGTCCTAAGATTGATTTGATCCAGTGCATTAAGTATGCATAGTTTCTGTAGTGTTCTTCAGATTTTCTCTTCTTATTTTTTATCTTGGTGGTTAGAAAATGAACCAGTATATCTTCCTTTGGTGCCGTCTTGTGAATGTACATTTACGTCTGAATGCATGTGTTGCCCCAGGGATCCTGTTTAGCCATTCTCTTGGGAGAGCGTAGAAAAGACTTGACTGTAATTGACGGGATTCTTCTGTTCTTCTCCCAGGTTATGTTAAGTATATGGATTTTTTTTTTTTTTTTTTTTTTTTTGCAAATTTGACATTCTGCTCTTTAAGTGAACCTGTCAACCACATGTATATCTATGGATTTTCTCAAACAGTAAATAAATGACTAGCATTGAAAACACCAGACTATATTTTCTTTTTAGCATTCTTCTTTGTAAAGCCACAGAGTTATAGAGAGGGAACTTATTATGCCATGCACCCTGAAATTCTGGCTTCTGGCTAAGTCTCAGAATAGCAACTCATGACTTTTTGGGCTCTCTTGCACAGAAATTTTGTGACATTTTGCGTTTTTAAATCGCTTAAGTTCTGAAAAGTGGGCAAAGTTAGCTATGTTAACCCTTTCATGACTGCCCACTGACTATGTATGTCCCATTTACACATACCCCGTGCGTCCCGGCAGCTCTTTAATCCTATCGCTGTAAAGCGCTGGGATTAAAGCTTCTGCAATCTAGCAGGAGCAGGTCGGGTCCTGGCTGTGAGACACAGCGGGGACCCTGAGGAGAAGACAGGAAAGCTCCCTCTATTGGACCTGCCAGTCATGTGACCGCCGGGTGTCTTTGAGCAGGAGCAGAGCTGCAGGGTCTTGGGAGACCCTGATCAGCTCTGCTTGTGTGTAATGCCCCCACTGGGGCTGTTTTCCCCCATAACTGGGGCTCCTGTAGATGCTCCAGTTACAGTGGAAATTGTGCAAGTAAAAAAAAAAGTCAGTGTCCTCCAGAGATGTTTTTATGACATCTTGGGAGACATATTATGTGCCAAAAATAAATTAAAATATAAGTAAAAAATAAAAAAAATAAAAATGCTAAATAAAAAAAAATAAAAAATGCCATTGCTAACAGAAACAATCACCGTAGCACTCAAACCAATGCATTTTACATATCAAAACGATCATAACAAAATAGGGGACCCATTGCAATAATTAATTTTTGTTTCAGTTTGTTTTAATATTTAAAAAATAAAAAACTATATTTTGAAAAAATGACTTTTTAATGGGAATTTTTTACCAAATTAAACCTAAAAAGGGGAATAAAATCTCTAAAAAAAATGCTAATAAAAAGTCCTAAGCGTCAAGTAAAAAACGTTGCCAAATTGCATTGCCAAATAAAAAAGTTAGGGTCACTAACAATAGAATGTGTCCTATACTTGGCTGTAAAATGCAGACCATGTACCCACTGAGGTCAATGGGTCTGCAAAAAAATCCGGATGCAACACAGATGGTATCCGTATTTTGTGGATCCGCAATTTGCGGAAATTACAGTGCATACAATTGTGTGCATGAGGCCTTAAAATTTCCCAATTAGACGACTTCTCGGTGTAGGCTATAGAGGTAATCAGAACCTTAAAGGGGTTGTCCCACAATGGACAGTTATCATTTATCATCTATGTCTGACCACTTTTGGCTCCACCACTGGGACGTCCACTGATGGAGGTCGAGCATTCTTCTGCTATTGTGCATTCAATACCCATGGGAAAGCAGCCAAGCACTGTATTCACCTGTCTTTGTCAGCCCCATTAAAACTCCAAGAGGCTCAGGACTCCCATTCTAGTCACTGAGTGGGTCCTGTGGAAAGGTGATATATTTCTATTGTGGGACAACATCATTAAAAGTTATAAAACTGATTTTAGATTATTGATTGTAGCATAGTTTGAATTCTAATGGTTTGGTAATTCTTTTTCTTGAGCTAAACGGACCCTTAGTTTTCTAAATTAATATACTTTTCATAGATGAATTATTAGCCCCTTTCAGATCGTTGGTAATTTATATTTTCTGCATTAACATACTTGGCATAAAGTAAATCGCCTATTATCATGTTGTTTTAGCTCTAAAGTTATGTGATTATTTTCTTACTATATCTTCCTAGCAGTTGAAGCTCTGCTTTCCCCAGCAGACTGTATTTTTCACCAGATAAGACTCACCTGCCCATAAGACGCACTGGTGTTAGAGAAGGAAAATGAGAAAAAACATTTCATCAGACATTAGAACAGACCACCAATCAGACCCCCAGTGGTAATCAGACCTCAGATCAGACCCCCGCGTTGTGCACGGTTACACCACAGTGTGAGGAGCCTGCAGAAGAAGACTAGGAAGCGGTGAGTACACAGCTCGGGGAGCGCTGCATTCACTGCTTCCTGGTCCTCCTTTACTTATGAGTGCTTCCATAATGGAAGTGCGCATTAGTATTCTCACCATAAGACACACTGACATTTTCCCCCCACTTTGCGTCTTATAGGGCGAAAAATAGTTTTCAAATATAACATGCTGGCTACCTTCAGCTGCAGGATATGCCATACCTGAAACACACACTTATGTGGAGAATGCGGGTTCCTATAACCTCTACTTAGTAACTACTTGCTTTCAGTTCTGGAGCATCCATTCTTAAAAAACTGTGTTGTGCCTATTACTTTATTATTCCTACTTAAATGAATTGTCAGCAGTCTGCACTGTAGGTCCATCTGGGTGTTACCAGTCGGGGTTGTGTCCCTGCACAGTCTGCCACTGACAGCACTGATTGCATAATGTCAGATTGGGCAGGGACTCCCCTCCTCCTCCCAACTGGTAACGCCCATATGGACCTTTACTGCAGGTAATTCATTCATAAACTTTTGGTCGGAATAATCAGTTACAGGAATTAACAGAGAATTGTTATGACATAGGTAATGCAAGTAGTTACTAAAACAGACATGTCGGGAGAGGTGACAGGTTCTTTTTAACCTCCTAATCACTGACCTACTGTATATTGGACTTCATTTTCTGGAATTGATTGTATGCTCTCTATATGCGTCTGTATTACACTGTGAGGCACTGTATACTTTTTCAATAAGTAATGCTTCTAAGGAAAAATAATTTAGCAATGTGATGTGTAATGGAGCATGCCACAATTGTCTTTAATGGTACATGATGGACCCATATTAGCTATGGGCAGCCGTAGCTTGGATACCATACATTTATTTGGTACTTTCATAATATAACTTTTTGGAGTATTTTATCAGATTTATATGTATTTTTCATGCTTTACTGAGCGCTATGAACTGCTTATTTTACATAACGTTACTGCTTTTGCTTTCAGACGGAACATTTAAAGCTTTTAACTTTTATAATGCGAACTAAGCCTGAAGCAGATGTCCGGGCAGCCTCCTGTCTAATAGACGGCATTATCTGCTATTAGATCTTGTGTATAGAGTCCTCTGTGATCCTATTGACAGACGATTCTGATATCCCATCACTTTATCTCCCAGACCCAGAGCTTAGTCGCAAATAGTGCACGTTTTAAAATCTGTGTTTTGTTTTTTTTTTTTATATGAATTGAAATAGTCCGGTAGCCTGGTTTTTCAGTTTTTCTATGGCTGCCAAATATTTTTTCTTGGTGCTAAGAGGTGCTTGTGATTGGACTGGCACGGATTTCTGTATCTTGCTAGACATGATCTGTGTATTAATTAAATCATGGATACACATGAAAATGAAAGTGTATTCAGATGATGTTATCACACTAAGGTCAAAGATACTGTTTCAGATGCATTAAAATGGTACATTGTGAACTGTAAGGGCGCACCGTAGATGCCACAGGTAGTGCTCACAATTAACCGCTAATTGCTGGTTGCGCCTGGCTGTGCCACTTTTCAGGCTACCAGTCCAGATAAGTTGATAGCACTACCTGCAGCCACTAACAGCCATATAAAATTACCCTAAATTCTTGGATAGGATTCCTACACGATCCAGGGAGTAATTCTGATTGCCTGATTGGAGTCGGGAAGGATTTTTTTCCCCTGAAGTGGGGAAAATTGGCTTCTACCTGACAGGGTTTTTTTTGCCTTCCGCTGGATCAACTTGTAGGATAACAGGCCGAACTGGATGGACAGATGTCTTTTTTCGGCCTTATAAACTATGTTACTATGGTACACAGTAATCCTAAATTTTTTTTTTTTATTATTATTTTTTTATGACCACCTCATCTCTGATCGTTTAGATTACATAAATACAACGTATGTATTTTGTGGTCTGCAAAATACACATACCGGCAGTGCGCGTGCCGCATTTACCTCATAGACCTGTCTATTCTTGTCCCCAAAATGGATACGAATAGGACATGTTCTATAATTTGCGGAATGGCTGCACAGATGGGGACAGCACATTATTTGAGGCCCCAAAGAAATGAATAGGTCCCCGTGCAATTCGCAAAAAATGCTGATCGGAGGTGGAGCCAAACGTTGATTTTGTGTGAGGCCATATCCGCTACACATCTGCAAGTGTAAACCGGGAATATACAACCCACAAACAATCATTTGCACGCCCACATGAAAAATGCAGTCAACAAAGGGATGTTGTTGGCTGATCATTAGGCGTGCTTTACACGGGCAGTGATCAGGAATGAACATTTGTTTGGCCGATCATTGGCCCTTGTGAAAGGCGTTTACCAGGGAATCGTATTATTTTAGCACAGGATCAGAAACAATTATTCAACAAACACTCGCTCCACTAGTAAACCGGCTGCTGCTCAGGTTCTCTGCTCTTCTCCACCTACCGGTTGTCACGCTTCACACTCAGGAATTGGCTTGGACTGTCTGCTGAGCCAGGTCACCTCTGTAGCCACTGGCTAAGCGAGACGTTAAAGGCTATGTACACCTTTGCATTTTACTCTTTTTTTTTTTTTTTTTTTTTTGCTAAAATTCATATTTTCAATTGGCTTTTATTAAAAATATTGACCCCTTCAGTCACAAAGGGTTAACTGTTTTTCTAGCTCTGTGAATGGTCATCCTGCTGAGAGGCGGCCGGAACAAAAGTACAACATGTCCCATGGCCCCACACGTGCACCTGCGGCAGCACGGATCCGGCAGGCTGTTCTCCTGCCGGAACAGCCTGCCGAAGTCCCCTGACGCAGGTGTGAAAGTACCCTAAGAGGTCATAAACAATTATTTAAGCCACATTCTTGTCAGTAAGATAAGGATTGAGCTTTGATGAATGTTTATAATGTCAGAGAGCAGCGATAAGGAGTCTGTCTGCTCCCCAGATGACAGAAAAGACAGAAAATTTACAGGCAGCTAGTAGAGCATGTCAGCTCTGTACACAAAAAAGATACCATATTGTTAATAAAAAACAAATAAAAAAATGATTTTTAGCTCAAAATAAGTACAAATTTCCCCCAAAGGTGTACGTACATAGCCTTTAAAGCCATTTCCTGTATGTCAAGCCCGAAACCAGTAGGTGGAGAGGAGCAGACAACCAGAGCAGAACATTTATCGGTAAAGTGATGACTGTTTTTTTGGTATGTTTGTTTTTTTGTTTTTTTTTTTAACGATTTTCCTGGAAAACTGCTTTAATCGGCTTATCCAATGAATTTAAAAATATCTGGAGAAATGCACACTACTATTTTTATTCCAGTTAAAAAAACTCCAGTGTAATCTTCACGCCACGGCCACATAGTGCAGCTGTGCTGCAGTTGGTAAGCGGGTACCTTGCTGCCGATTACCAGGCAGTTGTACAAGCCCCAGTGGGATCAAATTAACTAATTAGAACAGAACTATTCTGTGTGTATTGTTTTGCAGGTATCTGCGCAGCCATTAACGGTGGGCACCAAAGGAACAATTCAGTTCTAATTAGTTAATTTGATCCCGCTGCAACCTGTACAGCAAAGTCCCAACTCCAACACAGCCACGTGACCATACCCGTTTCAATATTTATTTATTTTAATTTTTTTTGCAGTTAATGTCTCTTCACTTTCTGTGGATGGACAGCAGCGTCTCCCATGTAACACTCAAGCACCCGCATCTCTCAGGAGTGCACTGCAGACAGCTTTTGTTAGCCCCTTCCTCCCCTGCATAGAAAATAGTCCCTCACACACAGCTCCAGTAATTCCACTAATACCAAAGTAGGCAATCCTGTTTGGTGGGGCGGCATTAAACCAGCACTACACAGAACTAGAGTGAAGGGTGATGCATTAACAGGTTGGTTTGCCACCTGAGAGTCTTGGAAAGGTGGGTGACCACCTACATTTACTGTGGCGGTGGCCATATTGGTTGTCAGACATTTTGTCTTATTTTTGTATTATTTTAGTGACATGTTGTTCTTGGCATTTTAGTGACTGCGCAGTAATCAATATTAGTTCATATATGTACTAAATAGGCTAAGAACCAAAGCATATTGTGCATTTTTAGTATACGATAAGGTAAAGTAAAAAGCCACAGAGAGATCCAATTAATTTGGGACATCCAATTTGCTTGCTAACCCACTTTCCAGGTGATCTGTTTGTGACATTATATAATGAGCACTTTCTCTGCTTGGGTTAGCATCATCAGGTGAGCGGTCCCAGTGGGCATCACGCCTGCTAAAATACATCCATATATTTAGAGAGGCAGCTGCACAGAACCCTGCCCAGTGAGTCCCCTAATTGGCATTTTACTGCTGTTCACGACTGTTCCATTTCAGTGCAGACTTGAGAGCAAAGCAGATTTGTGATACACATTTGTAATATTACACTGAACAATTATATGCTGCATGCTATGACACTGACCTCATTTCTGACACCTGATGCCAGCTTACATAAACCTGGGAAATGTTCCTAGTTTGTGCTTGCCTGGCTAGCGCACACATCAGACCGCGTAGTTGCCTGTAAATGGCCGCTAATTTACTAACATGACCTCTTGGGGCAATTTCCTGCAATAAAGCTGTATGAAGAAAGAAAATCTTCCGCACCTCTTCTAGTCTCGGTCCCTAGCTTTTACTACTCACGTAACTAAAATATGTAACCCTTCTGACTTCTAGTATCTTCTTCTTCTCTTCAAACATTCTGTCATAAACCCATTACTTAAAAAAGGGCACTTGACCCATCCTGCACTATTAATTATTGGCACGTCTTTAATCTCTTCTTCATCTCTAAGCTTCTGGAACCCCTGGTCAACTCTCTCCTCATCCGCTATCTTTCTTTTAACTCTCTCCGTTACCCCTTTCAATGTGGTTTGTGTTCTCTACAGAAACTGCACTTAACAAACCGTCAAATGATCTCCTGAAGGCTAAATGCAATGGTGACTACTCTCTACTTCTTCTGGATCTCTTTGCGGCATCTGACACTGTTGACCACTAACTCCTACCCAGCATGCTTCACTCTATTGTTGTTAAGGACACCGTTCTCTCTTGGTTTCTATCCTCTCTCGCTGACTGCGCTTTCAGTATATCATTTGCTGGCTCTATGTTCTCTCTTCTCCCTCTTGCTGTTAGGGTTCCTCAGGGTTCAGTCCCAGGTCTTCTACTCTTTTCTCTCTATGCAACCTCTATTGGACAGAATATCAGAAAAATCTCTATGCTGGTGATACCCAATTATATACCTTATGCGGGGATATCACTCCACCCGTAATACAAAACACCAGGGATTGTCCTAAGTCTCCAATATCATGTCCTTTCTGTATCTGAAACTAAGTTGTTCAGAAATTGAACATAGGTTTCCTCCTTCTACTAACCTACCTAAACCTGATATTTGCCTCTGTGTGTGGCACTACCATAACTCCTGGACAGCATGTTTGATGCCAATTTATCATTCTCCCTCTATATTCAATCACTTGTCTGCCTATGCCACCTGTCTAATGTGAAGCATTAACCGAAGGGAACACTGTTTCACATAGTGCTCTGCTCAGAGCATAATGTAGAAAAAACTACCAGTAATATAAGGGTCCTAGGAAACATGCACCAAAAACACACCCATTTGTCTGTTAACTCCTTCCCTACATCCGCTATACATGTACAGCACATGTTGGGTCTTTAAAGTTGGAGTCCGCTCACAGTTTTAGTGGGTGCCATAGCCACCAGGTGCCTGTTGTTTTACAGAGGCACAGTCCATGATATGCGATAACCATGATTGAGGAAGCCATTGGTTTGCTATGGCAGTCTGAAGGCTCCAAGGTCTGCCACAGCAAAATTCCTATGGAGCCCTCACACAGCTCTGTTGACGTAAATATAAAGTAGTGGGGGGGTGTCATAAAATGGCGATGAAGATAAAAAAGAGAAAATGACTGAGAGAATGAAGTTAACTCTGTAAAAAAGAAATCCACAAAACTGTGGAAGAATTTAGGTTTTTTTTTCTAGTTCTGTCACATTTGGAATTTTTTTCCAGCCTTCCACTACTATCATATGCAATATTAAATGTTGCCATTAGATAAATTCCCACCTTTATATGGCTAGGTGAGCTGAAAAATAAAAAAGTTATGGCGAAGGCAAGGATTAAAAAAAATGGGTTAGTATAGTTAGAACTCCTGGCTCACATTCGTTGATGTAGAGAGGTTTTTTTTTGTAATAATTTGTTTCCTTTTCTTTCAGGATTGGTAAAGGATTTCAAGGAGTCATGAAGAGATGGGGATATAAAGGGCAGCCAGCATCACATGGACAGACTAAAACACACCGCAGGCCGGGAGCTATTGCTGCTGGTGTAAGTCAGTGAATATGTTCAGTATTGTATGGTGGACAAATAGTGTTTTATTGTATCTATTGTATTTAAGCCCAAAATATCACTCTCCTGTTCACACTCACAGGGCTTAGATATGGGAATATGGTTAAAGTGATTGTCCAGGATTAGAAAAACCTGGCTGCGTTCATCCAGAAGCAAAATTTAACTCTGGTGACATTCCCCCAATGACAAGCTTGTCAGTAAAAAGCGGTCTTGCCAGACCTTAAGTTGTTAGAGAGATTTGGAACCCACACTATTCCATGTTTCTTGATAAAGAAATAAAAATAAGGAAAAAATAGTTTTATTGTAGTGATTTTGTCAGTAACTAAAAACTTATAAAATATACAGTATTTCAAAAGCCACAAGTTCTTCAAATATACTGATGCGAAATGTGTATTACGCACAATTTGTGTCTGTCCAAAATAAGTTAATGCAGAATATGTGAAATTTAAACAAAAGACTAAAAATCACGGAAGGAAAAAAAGCAACTTTAAAGGCAACTATCCTCCAGTCATCAGTATCTTATCTGGACGAGTCAGACTCCCAGGACCCCCACTGAATAGCTGTTTGAGAAGGTATCGGCGCTCCTGTGAGTGCCGTGGCCTTTTCCCAGCTTACCAAGCGCTGTATTGTACATTATATAGAGGCTCTGCTTGGTATTGCAGCTCAGCCCGTTCACTTTAATGAGGCTGAGCTGCGCCTAGCCTGCCTGACCAATGGCCATGATGTCATTGGCCTAGGGCAGTGTTGGTGAACCTTTTAGAGACTGAGTGCCAACTGCAACCCAAAACCCACTTATTTATCACAAAGTGCCAACACGGCAATTTACCCTGACTACTACAGTCCAGTATAGTATATCTTCCATGTACTTTATCATTTAGCTATAATAGCCTGCCTACATTCAGTGCGCTGCCTGTGCTTTTTATAGAGCGCCCTGCGCTGATGAGCGGCAGGAAAAGTCTAAGGCATATTAGTACACCATAGACTTTTTCGAGGGTGCGGGTACCCACAGAGAGGGATCTGAGTGTCGCCTCTGGCACCCGTGCCATAGGTTTGCCACCACTAGCCGAGGGTAAGCAGCAAGAAGGCCACGACACTCGCAGGAGTTCTGGATCTTCTCAAACTGTTGATTGACTGGGATCCTAGGTGTCAGGCCTCCATTCATCAGAAATAGTCGGATAACCCCTTTAACTACTTTGACCTGGACTGTCAAGTATATATACAGCAGTAAGCAAAACTGATGTATAACTGATGTCCCCTTCTCTGACGATCGGAAGGAGGGCAGATATGGCTGTAACTATGTAACTAACAACCACTGGTCCAGGTGAAGATACTGACCAATGACTCCTATGAACTCCATCTGGACCATGCCTTGTAAATTAATTGCTCATGCCATGGACCCTGTGCCTGCAACCCTTTACATTTACACGCTCTGCGCACCCCTACCCGCAGTGCCATCAGCAGAATTGAGCTATCTGAGCTGCCTGATCCTATGATAATCTGTTCCCTGTCACAAACAGCCCCTCACCACAGCACTCACACACAGCATTGTGTTCCTGAATGTGGAAGCGATGCTTCTGAATGTCAATAGTTGCTAGGGTAACCAGCCATGTCACTGATGACCTCACGGGGATTCCCTGTGCAGATGACCTCACGGGGATTCCCTGTGCAGATGACCTCACGGGGATTCCCTGTGCAGATGACCTCACGGGGATTCCCTGTGCAGATGACCTCACGGGGATTCCCTGTGCAGATGACCTCACGGGGATTCCCTGTGCAGATGACCTCTCGGGGATTCCCTGTGCAGATGACCTCTCGGGGATTCCCTGTGCAGATGACCTCTCGGGGATTCCCTGTGCAGATGACCTCTCGGGGATTCCCTGTGCAGATGACCTCTCGGGGATTCCCTGTGCAGATGACCTCTCTGGGATTCCCTGTGCAGATGACCTCTCGGGGATTCCCTGTGCAGATGACCTCACGGGGATTCCCTGTGCAGATGACCTCACGGGGATTCCCTGTGCAGAAGACATCACGGGGATTCCCTGTGCGCAGGGGACATGGAGACATGCATATAATCGATCGATACGATCTGAATCTGTTCTACATGCCTTTGTATACAGATGACTGGTAGCTGTGATCTATAGCCTGTTACCATTTTATCAATATTATCAATGATCTGTATATGGGGACAGCAGGGAACACATACAGTAGCTAACCTGTGCCCCCATGGACAAATAATTTAATTAACTATTTAATTGCTTAAAATGTGTAAAAATAAATAAAAAAGCGCCTGCAAAAATGCATATCTCTGCTTTTACTAAATAATTTTTATACTTGGAAAGTAGGATTGAGGTGTACATCCATGTACAGAGACTGTGTGTAAAGGTAAAATGAGGTTTTTGTTTTTGACACTATAGTGACGTACGCATATTTGACATTGCTATACACAGGAGAAGCAGAGGATTATTTTTTGGGGTAAATATTATTTATTGAACAAACTACGTTAAAACATGGCATGGAAGAATGACAAAAAATGTATTGTTTCTGGTTTGTAATCAGTTGTCCCTTAATAGCACCTACAAAATGAATTAATAGCCACTCTGATTTTAAAGGAGTTTGTCAGCAGTTTTATCATGGCAAAATGCTGAGAGTGCAAGATGGGGCTGGGGAGAGCAGGAAGAACACACCATTTGTAGAGCTTTTCTCATCAGGAGTAGTGAGAATATGAAGCTTTATTCTGACAAATTCTGCTGTTTCAAGTGCCCTGGCTGGGGCTTCACTGTAAAGTGTTCTCTGCATTGAGCTGATTCACATCTTCTCCCCTCTGCTTTAATTGACATCTTTACCATCTGACCAGGAGATGACTATGGCTGTCACTCAGAGGGGATGGGCTGGAAAGCAGGTCTGTACAGAGAGCACAGGGGCACTTGCAAGAGCAGAACTTAAAGGGAACCTGTCACCTCCACCTGTTAGCAGTACCTTAATTTATGTTCCAGTGTGATTCAGAAGATGATCTTTGTAAGGAGAAGAGATCCTTCAAACTGTGTAAAATTCATATTTTAATCCTCCGTTGGCGCGCTGCCTTGACTCGGCTTGAAGTCAAGGGGGCAGCGGCCTCCTTGACTCGAGTCAAGTAAACCACTCCCCTTGGCAAGTTGATGGACAGTTTGCTGATGGGCCGGGGATCGCGCAAGTCTCGCGCATGCGCGGTGCGCGATATCTCCCTGCGCGATCCCGGCCCCAGCTCTTCAAATTCCGGGCGCCTGTGCCTGTACTGCGCATGCGCCAAGTAAGCGAGCGCTTGGCGCATGCACAGTACAGGCAGCATCAGTGGGCCTGGAATTTGAAGAGCTGGGGCCGGGATCGCGCAGGGAGATATCGCGCACCGCGCATGCGCGAGACTTGCGCGATCCCCGGCCCATCAGCAAACTGTCCATCAACTTGCCAAGGGGAGTGGTTTACTTGACTCGAGTCAAGGAGGCCGCTGCCCCCTTGACTTCAAGCCGAGTCAAGGCAGCGCGCCAACGGAGGATTAAAATATGAATTTTACACAGTTTGAAGGATCTCTTCTCCTTACAAAGATCATCTTCTGAATCACACTGGAACATAAATTAAGGTACTGCTAACAGGTTTTTTTAGCCCAAGGAGGTGACAGGTTCCCTTTAACAGAAAAAAATCATCATATTCTCACCACTCCTGATTGAAAAAAGCTCCACAAAAGGTTTGTTTGTACTGCTGTCCTCAGCTAGTGCCAGTCAACAGTTTAACATAGTTAGAAGTGCTGCTGACAAAATAATAAGCAAGCCCCTGGTGTCCCTCAGAAAATAAAATTGTGGCAGCCTGAGATTAAAAATCACCTTTAGAATACAACAGTCCAAAAGGTGAAATTTTGCTTTGGCCACAAAGGCACAAAACCCTTGGTCACAAAAGGGCTAGAGAGTGTGCGGAACACACAGTTGTTTAGTTGGTTCAATGCTCAAAGTATTCTCTCTTTACAAAAAGGGTGGAATGTACCAATACCTTTCAGCAGAAATTTGGTGAAAAATGTCAAATGTCTGCACAGAAATTTGCAACGTTTTGCCATTTTACGCCATAATCCTTTCTTTCCATAAAGTAGATGGAGCATGTGGTCCGACACCGGAAAACTTTGTACTAAGACCGGCGTGTGAAATGCCAGTCTTGGGTAATCTGCCCAGGGTGTGTAGTGCTGGATTTGGAAATGGCACATGCTCTTATTTCTAAAGCTTCTGCCTGACTTCTTTTGCAGGTTTTCTGCATGTCACATTTTTATTAAGCATGGACAGCATTTTCAAGATGAAAAAAAACTGTCAATTTGCTAGGATTCTGTTAGGATAGATCTGCAGTATTGTCATTTGTCACTATGTTACCTTATAACTGAGAATTCCAGTGGCGAGCCGCACAGCAGGGGGACACGAGCCACTCATTGAACCCACTAAAACAGACATGTCAGGAGAGATGACAGGCCCTCTTTAGAAGTAGGCAATGCCGTTTTCTAGCTTGTTAAATGTGGGAAATATGCTATGTTAATTTGATCATGTTTGGTTTCCACAGGACCCGGCTCGTGTGTTCCCAGGTACAAAAATGCCCGGTCAATTAGGAAACATTTACAGGACTGCTCATGCACTGAAGGTGTGTTTTGCTGTAGTTGGGATTTATGGGCCAGTTTTAAAGGCTATGAACACTTTCAAGGGGCAATTTTTATAATAAATGCATTTTACTCATTTTGGGCTAAAAAAAACATTTTTTTTAAATTTGGTCTTTATTAAAAGTATTCAGCAGTTAACTTTGCCTAGCTGTGAGCATCTTGCTTTCACTTTTACTTTGAGCTGTTATCTGCTGGCTACATATATGTCTTATCTTACATGACACAACTAACAGTACATACATAAACACACTTATTGCTCACACAGGTCAGCCACATATCTTGCATCAGTAAGATAACAATTGAGCTAGTGTGTAATGATGTGTATGTTTGTGTAAGGTCAGAGATAAGGAGCCATCGGCTGAGCTGCCTGATGGGAAACAGTATAAACGCAGCCTGGTACTAGGGAATCTCATCCCTGTACAGGGAAAGAGGCTGCACATTTTTAATAAAGACCAACTGAAACAATGATATTTAGCCTAAAATGAGTCCAATGCAATAATAAGAAAAAATGCCCACAAAGGAGTCTATAGCCTTTAACAAAATGCTTTGCTAGCATTTTCTACCTTCCTTGAAATATCTGTGTCTTGTTATTCAATTATCTTAGGTATGGAGAGTGAATACAAAACACAACATCATTTACGTCAATGGTTCAGTCCCTGGGCATACAAATTGTTTAGTTAAGGTAGGATTTTTGTTTTCCTTGTTTATACAATATATTGTACTTGTTCATGCGGTTGAATAAAATATCGCCTTTTCTTGTGTGATTGTAACCCTTTGGGGTACACAGAGGTCAGAAAGGTTGTATTTCCCTGCCAGATCCTTACTCCACATAATACAGTTTTATGTGACTAATGTTATGTTCGCTTTCCAAGCAGAAACAGAACAGACCCTATTATAGACAGTGGTGTCTGTTCAGCTCTGTTTGGTTAAAGGGGTTGTCCCACTAAAAAATAGTCTACATTTTTTTAAACCAGTACCTGGATCTGAATACTTTTGTAATTGCATGTAATAAAAAATTTTGTAAAGCCACTGAGTTATTCAGTGAACTGTAATTTTTATAGCGCCACCTGCTCTTTGCTCTCTTTCTAATTTCCCTGTCCTGCTTGCTGAGATGGAAGAACATGTACAGTACCATCCTTTAAATACCACCAGCTGCAGCAGACAGGACACTCCCCCTGAGAGTGCACACCCCCTAAGCTGACAGCATGAAATAAATCTAGTCGTGAAATTGGAGCAATGAATGAGGAGATCTGTCGATCCTTGTAAGGTACAGGACTGGCATGTACTATATTGTATCATATATTTTCATTTTTTACATTAATCTTGGGATAACCCATGTTATGAGCCGGATTGGTTATTTTCATTGATTTGCTCCGCTAACTGCAAACGCAGTCCAAAAATGTATCATATGCCCTAGTAACAGTAGCAGGCCGCTTATAGTGGGGGGGACTCTGTGGTTCTCCATAAAAAGAAATGAATGAACAACTTCTAATGAAGTATATTACAAAAACTCGGTTTCAGTAATGCTGCTGATTTCTTAAAGAGGACCTTTCATGCTTTTATTTTACAGTAGCTAAATACCTTTACTGGGAGGGTACCCCCCACTGATGCTGCCACCCTTGACTGTTTTTCAAAATAGCGCTCCTGCGCCCCGCTGTGCCCCCCTGTATTTCTCCTGCTCAGTATGCTAATACTGAGCATCGGAACAGGGAGGAGGAGACGCCTGGGTTTCTCAATGGGCGCCTGCTTGTCCCTGGATGTGCCGCGATCCAATCACATCGGAGAGCATCACAGCCAGGGAGAAGGAGACGCCCATTGAGAAACCCGGGCATCTCCTCCTCCCTGTTCCGATGCTCAGTATTAGCATACTGAGCAGGAGAAATACAGCGGGGCGCAGGAGCGCTATTTTGAAAAACGGTCAAGGGTGGCAGCATCAGTGGGGAGTACCCTACGAGTTAAGGTATTTAGCTACTGTAAAATAAAAGCACGAAAGGTCCTCTTTAAAGAGAAAAAATAGCAGGGATATTTCAAAGGTTTGGCCACACGGGGCAGAATTTTCACTGCAGACTTGTTGCTGATTTTACCCTGTACTCGCACCGAAAATCAGTTTACACTAAAAATTTGTTTCACATTCTGTGGATGCGATTTCTTAAAAATCGAATCCTCTTTGCTGGTACTGTAAAATGCCATGAATTTGCCACACAAAAATCCTCTGCATATCCGCCCTGTGTGGGTGTTCTTCCTAAATGCAGTATTGGAGATGAGCAAAGCTGAAAAGTTTTGACTTTTGGGAAACCTTCTGTTACTGATCCATATTTTCCCATTTAAGACCAAAGACAAAACCCCAGAATTTTTTTTGCCTCCATTGTCTTACGTGGCAAAAAATCACTTTGATCCCACAAGCTTGCTCTTCTCTGCTGGGGTATGTTGCAGAAATAATAACTATGTTTAGATTAAATTTATGAGGTGAATCCACATCCAATGATATTTATCTGTAGTTTTAAAAGTTTATGCTGTTTTTACATAAATATTAGGCATGTGAAACTGATTTTGGAAAAATCTTGCCAGTTTACTGAATAGTACCCAGCACAAGATTGAGGAGAAAAAGTGTGTCTAATTGTCCGAAAAATACCGAAGATCTCTTTTTAACGGACAACATTACCCCCAGATGCTGGCTGTGTGTCCCACTAGATGTTTCAAAGTGAGAGCAAGAGGGCAGTTGGTCTGGTTGCTTGGTTTGCCTCTCCTGAAACATATTATAGAGTTAGGGTAAATGCACACATTCAGAATTCATGTGAGGAGAATCCGCACTGAAATCCGCATGTGTTCCCAGGAAAATCCGTGCAGACAATCCACATCAATTGGTGCTTATTTACATGTGGATTTGGTGTAGATTTTACTCTCCCCATTGAAGTGAATGGAGAAAATATGGTCAGGAAAAATAAAACAAGTGGACGTGCTGCATTTTAAAATCTGCACGGAAAAAAATCTGCATCGTGTACATGAGAATTTCAAATAGTAATAGAAAACAATTGGCATGGCCTAAATTGCGGATTTTCCAAATGTAATCCTGATCGCGTGCATTTATCCTTATAGTTAAGGGGTTTTCCAACTTCTAAAAAAAAAATAAAAAATTGAAAAAGCTGCCAATAAATAGGGTCACTACTCGCCTCATTCGCCGTTTTCTCATGGATCGGTACTTCTTACAATGGACATGCATTCTGCACCATTTCAAGCAGTTTCATGAATCTTTGAGAAGACATTCAGTACCATTTATGATACACCTTGGACGTTGCCCTGTTGTGCTGTGTTCTGGAATGGCGCTTTTTCGTTTTCACCCTCGAGATCTCCAGCTCTGATGTACAGTAGCAAGTCTTTTCACAATAAAAATGGCTAAAAGCTGAACATATCTTTGTATGCAGAGAATAGCCTGTGACCCGGTTCTCTCTCTATTACGTGACCAATTTTCTTGCTAACAATCTTAACAAAGTTCAGCTCAGCAATTCTGTTTCTGTGTATGGGCTTTTTCTGCTGAGGGGGAACTTCAGCGCCCTTTCAAGGACTGTATAAAATGCTTACGGTTATTTTTCTGAAAACTGGATGCAATAGAAAGCATTGAAAAATGGACTTTTACATCATCTTCTATATATGGTCTCTCATTAAATATGAAAGAGGTTTTCCAGTCTTTAAAAATGGTGTGCAAATTTTTTAAATGCAGTGTGATTTTAATTTTTTACTTACTACTGCCTTTAACCCTTAGCTGACACAGTGATTTTGTGTGTTTTCGTTTTTCGCTCACTGCCCTCCCAGAGCCATAGCTCTTTTATTTTTCTGTTCACATAGCCATATGAGGGCTTATTTTGGCACTATTTAATATGGCATACAATGTAGTGGGAAGCGAGAAAAAAAATTACAAATGGGGTGCTATATATAAAAATGTATTGTCTTTGAGAGTTGAGAGGATTCAAGGGAACTGGAGTCCTTTTCATTGGTATTCCTGCTTACATCAAGCCCTGGCAGTATGAAATCAACTGTGCTGCACAGCTGGGCAAGATGATAAAAAAAAAAAAAAAAAAGTCAAATTCTTTGCTGTGTTGGCATCATCCGATGATCATTTAAACACTTTTAGGTACTGTTCTGTAGTTTTACAGAAGTGTGGAAACCCATATATATATATAATTGTATAATTATATATCTTCATGAGTATAAGTTTGTATTACACAGTACCGCAGTGATCTTCATATGATGTCACAGTGCCCTCCATAGCAGTGCTATCTACAATACTTCTCCCTGTCAGACCTATCCATAGTGCCTCCCTAAATACACTCTTATAACAAACATTCGTGCTTTCTTCAGGCTCAGTCACTGCTGCCATCCTTTACTACTTAGACTACATTATCTGTGACTCGTATTGCACCTCAGCTTCATGCACTTGAATTGGGCTGAAGTGCAATACAAGGCATAAGAGTGGCGCTGTTCCTGGGGTAAAAATGCACAACCCCTGTATTAGAATAAAGAATATAACGTTTAATCACTTAGTGAATCTTGGTAAAAATATATTCTCAACATCTTCGCCATTTCCTAATTAAGGCTACTTTCATACTAACCCTGCCGGATCCAGCAAAAACGCTTCCGTTACTGATAATACAACCATCTGCATCTGTTATGAACGGATCCGGTTGTATTATCTTTAACATAGCCAAGACGGATCCGTCATGAACTCCATTGAAAGTCAATGGAGGACGGATTCGGGTTATATTGTGTCAGAGAAAACGGATCCATCCCCGTTGACTTGCATTGCGGGTCATGATGGATCCGTCTTGCTCCGCATTCCATGACGAAAAGAACTACAACATGTTGCGGTTTGCTCTCCGGTCTGGGAACACAACTAAACGGACCGGAACGCATTTTGGAGCATTCAGTTCTGTTCAGTTACGTTTTGTCTATATTGACAAAACAATGAATGGGGTCAAAACTGAAGCGTTTTTTCCGGTATTGAGCCCCTATGACGGAACTCAGTACCGGAAAACTTAAAGGGGTTTGCCGGATATTAAGAAAATGCAAATACTTAAATATTACTTTATTATAAATGTATTCACAAATACTTTTCCATTAGCTATAATTGCTTGTTTTGTCTAGGGAGCAATCGTCAGGGAGAATAAAATGGCCGTCATCCTAATGGTACAGACAAAACCTGTACTAATCACACAGCAGGACAAGTTACTTCAGAACACTGAGGTAAAGAGCTGCTTCATCTTCTTCTCTGCTGTTTGTCAGGAGTTATGATCCCAAATACAGATGATAAGAACTTCAGCTGAATCTCTGTGGGAATGGAGTTCATGAGGAAACATGAAGTACAGAGAGTACGGACAGGACTGACTGTGGTAAAGTAGACTGTATATAAGTGCTGCTGCTCATTATTCACATACGCACCTCCTCTCTGTACTTCATGTCTCCTCATGAACTCCATTCCTACAGAAATTCAGCTGAAGATTTTATCAGGTATATTCAGGATCATAAAGCAGAGAGGAGGATAAGGCAGCTCTTTGGCACTGTGTCCTGAAGTGACTTGTCCTGCTGTTTGATTAGGACAGGTTTTATGTGTACTAGTAGGACGGCGGACATTTTATTTCTCTTTATGATTGCACCCAAAAAAAAATGAGCCATTATAACTAATGAAAGGTATTTGGGAATATATTTATAATAAAGTATTTTCATTTTCTTAATTCCTGGAGAACCCCTTTAAACGCTAGTGTGAAAGTAACCTTACTTTGGGTCCTATAGAAGGTTAATATTGAAGGAAGTGTATTTAACCAAACACTGCTGTTCTCCTGGAACATGCAATGTATAAATCAATAGATAAAGTTTATGCGCAGATTATACACTTTTCACATTTTGATAGTGTTTCATCTCCTGGAACCTGTGACCGTTGAATTTTGTGATGTATACTGTATTTTTCGCCCTATAAGACGCACCGGCCCATAAGATGCACCTAAGTTTTAGAGGAGTACCAGCAATCAGACCCCCAATATTAATCAGACCTCAGCTGACATCCCCAATCAGAACCCCCCAATGTTAATAAGACCTCAGATCAGACCCCCAATCAGACGACAGCTCAGACCTCAGATAAGAGCCCCAATATAATTGAGATCCCCATTCAGACCTCAGATCAGCCCCCAGGCCTCTTATCATCAGCCCCCCATGCCTTTTATCCATCAGCCCCCCATGGCTCTCATCAGCCCCCCATGCCTTTTATCCATCAGCCCCCCATGGCTCTCATCAGCCCCCCATGGCTCTCATCAGCCCCCCATGGCTCTTCATCAGCCCCCCATGGCTCTCATCAGCCCCCCATGGCTCTCATCAGCCCCTCAGCCTCTTACCAGCCCTCATGTCTTACACAGGAGCAGGCAGTGTGAAGACTTAAAGGCGGAGCAGGGATGTGTGGCAGGAAAGCCTGTTCCGCCCCTCATCTGCCTGCTCCCGCGCTCCCACCAATGTTCTCACTGCAAATGGGCCGGCCGGTCTCGATCACCCTGCACCAGCCACAGCAGACCTGACCCTACCACATGGCGCACGCCGCGGCCGGTCCCCATGAGTAAGTACGAGCTGCGCTCTCCCTCTTCAGGTACAGATGACATTGCAGGCTGCTGTTCCTATGCAGCGCAGCCTGCGATGTACCAACCATAAGCAGTGCGCCGCACATATTATATTTCTTTGCACTGTATTCACCCCATAAGACGCACTAGCATTTTCCCCCCATTTTAGGGGGGGAAAAGTGCGTCTTATAGGGCGAAAAATGCGATAAATTGTCAGGCGAGCAGGATTATAGCTTTCCATTTAGAAGCGCCACAGGAACAAAGCTGCCAATCTCCTGTCAGCCCTTCACTTAGCGAGTGAACAGGCAACACCTCTTCCTTTTGAAACTGTCTGCCTGGCAACATAAGATGCATTCTTTAAGAAAATGCCATTGATTTTTGATTCTATAGACACTATTTCTCTTCCTCTATTCCAGGGTTTGTTGAAATGATGAATTGGTTTCACTTTTTTGTCTCGGGGCTGGTAACCGACCTGCTAACTTGTATTGTTAGTGAGATGCGCCTGCTGACCTCAATACATTTTCAAATACCGTTCACTGTTAAAATACCTTTTTATCTCATCTTTTACATTCACTATTTCTGTCTTGAAGTCCATAAATCAAGTGACACATCTCCAATCCCTTACTTTCCTATAATATTCCCCTAAAAATACATTTACTGTACAGTTATTTTGCTTTCCTAGCTATTAATGTCCAAAAAGTGAGGAAATACTTTTTAAGGGTGCTTTACCAGATATTTTCTCTCTAATATGTTATAGCTGAACACGCCCAGGATCCTGAAAACAAGCAAACATTGGTGCTATCCGTGGAAGTTCTCACTTTCCATTAAACTGCTGTTGCTAAGATGCATCGAAATGGCCACCATGTGGGAAGCAATTTGTATTCTCGCCATACAAGCATCTATTGGCCGGTGGTTTGAGAGACGGACCGGTGGTGATCAACTCAATGCCATCACAGCTCCCACAGATGAGACAGCCTGTTTAACTATATCCAACATATGCAGTGATTGAATAGTTATTAATTGAAACGTAGATCCTAGTGTTGTCTACGGTTTTCCAGATTATTGAATGATTGGGAAATGAACTCATCCAAAGGTAGAAATCATCAGGAAGATGGAGAACCTATCAAAATGAAAGCATCCTTCTTATTCTCCCTTTGTCCCAGTGCTCTGACTTTGGGGGAAAAGGAGTTTTTTGAAAAATTGGTGGTGATTCTGGATAGAAGTTCGTAGAACCCTATCTCTACAGCTTAAGTTCCCAATACACTTACAATAGCTGTCGGCCCACAGCTAATCCTCTTCACTCCCCCCCCACACACTTGGATGCTTGGCTTGGTGATGGGGAGAATGGAAGACTAAGCAGTTGCCAAACACCGTACATCAGATAGTCGTGCCGACATACAGGACTATCACAGCATAATTGAGTCTTGCCATTAAAGGGGTGTTACCATTTCCATCTGAACCCCCAACCATAGGTGGTTGGACCTAAAACAGCTAAGCATTCTGTGCTACTCTGTCTCTGAACCTTCTATGTGAATGTGAGTTACAGAAATGGTATAGCGCAGCAACCTATGCTGTTTTTCATTGTACTACTGTTTCCGTAATCTCCTGTTCACTTGCATGGGAGCTACAGAAACAGTATTGCACAGCCTACTTGTCTGTTCCCACCTCTGGCTGGCGCCAGATCCTGTGGTTATGTAGGAAATGTTTGAAGTTGGAATTCCCCTTTAAGTAAAACAAGTTTTGACACATCAATCAATACAGGGAAGCCAGTGTGTTAAATATCAATGTTTCTCAAACGGAACTCGCCAGGGCTGCCCTTTGTCACCAACTCTTTATTCTGTGCATGGAGACTCTATTACTTAAAATTAGGCAATCGGAACAAATCAAAGGATCAACCCTAGACCATTATACACACAAAACAGTGGCCTTTTTCTGACGATCTCTTGCTATTAGTCTCCAACCCAGAAGGAGACTTCCCAATAATACTGCAGATATTTAAAACCATTGGAACAATTTCCAATTTCAAAATCAATTACAATAAGTCTGAGGCTCTGAATATATCTATAAACCCCACAGCCCTTTCCAAAATAAAAATCTCCTCACAATTTAAATGGCCTTCTTTTGCCATTAAATACCTGGGACTCATGGTAACATCTGATCCCACACGCTTTTATCATCTAAACTATAAACCACTTCTACCAAAAATAAAAACATATCTAAACTCCCTGCACATCCCTTATGTTTCATGGTTTGGGAGAACGAACCTATTAAATACATATGTTCTCCCTCAGATCCTATATGTCCTTCAATCACTTCCATTATACCTGCCCAACTCATTTTTCCTTGTCCTCAAGAAAATATTCACTGCCTTCCTTTGGAAGAATAGGAGAACGAGACTAGCTTATTCCTATTTAACACAAAGGAAAAACAAAGGAGGAATCTCCATCCCAGTTCTAAACCTGTATTATAAATCAATACAACTTGCGAGATGGTCACTATTAATCAATAACAACTTAGTCACACCTTATTTAGATATTGAACGGCATCTAATGGGTCCCCATCTATATAATTGCCTGTGGTTAAATATCAGCACCACAATCCTTCCTCAATCCTCAAATAGTCTTTCCAAATTAGCACCATTAGCAGTCCTACCTGCTTTTTTGAATCACAATTGGAACCCTGAAGGCAGCTGGTGGTTGAAATTGAAAACCGTTAAGATTGCATCTTATTTGGAAGGAGAAACCCAAAAGTCTCTTTCAGACATATATCAGATGTCTGGGGAAAGCACCCCTCTTCACTTACACAATCTAGACTTCACACAAACCTGTCAAAAAGGTTACGGCCCTACCTCTCCCTGATCCCACCTGGTTAGAGAATCTAACTCTCCTCCCCACTGCACCAAAAAAACTGGTCTCAATGATATATAAACATTTATTAGAGAAACAAGCTCCTACTAAGCCATATTTTGTTATGCAGTGGGAAAGGGAATTGAAAACAACATTCTCTAAAGAAGATATAGATTTTATACTCGCACATGCATGTGGTTTTTCTAGGTGTGTAATATTGCAAGAAAACTCATTCAAAACCCTCACTAGATGGTATAAAACACCAGATTGTCTTAACATGATAGGGATGTCTCCTTCTGACAGGTGTTGGAGAGGTGGAAAATAAAAAGGGTCAATGCTACATATATGGTGGTCATGCACACTGATAACACAATTCTGGAAAGATGTGGAAAAGGCCATAAACTCCATTTGTTCCATGAATATATCACTGACGCCAGAATTGGTTCTCTTATGGCTTCCTCTTCCAATGTTTAGACCGTCCAAAACAAACCTACCCACTCAGCTATTAGCAGTTGCTAATTCTTAATACTCTTAATTCCCACAAAATGGAGGGACTGCTCTCCACCAACTATTAATCAATGGATAGCTAAAGTACAGCAAATCAATAGAATGGAGGAGCTGGCAGGATGGGGACATCTATATCTTAAAATTTGGCAGCCATGGCTGGATGCCAAGATGAGAGCAGACTGATTTGAGGTCATTGAGACTTTTACTTCACACTCTTTTCATTTTTGTTATCCCAACATTTTGCCAGTAGATCTGTGGAGATATCTTTCAGGAAAAGAAGAAGTAATGTTAGAATAAATGGTAGACAGCACATTAAGAGCAGGAGGATCCCAGGGGGTCGCGAAGATAGAGTTTATGTTCTTATTTCTTTGTTTTTACCTTCACTATCCCTTATTTTAGTATATAACCAAGGATCCCAATTCTACGAATGTAATTTATTGTTTACAATAATACTGTGTGACAATTCCATTGTTACATTTCATTAGTAAGGAAATACCATTCATCTTTCAAACTTTTTACCAATATTCATTGTCTATTTTTTGTGGTTGCATCCCCTCTATTTTTTATATTGTTGTGAAGGCTCATTTCCTTGTAATGTTCTTTCCCAAAATAAATAAAAAGAGATTATGCAAAAAAAAAAAAAAAACAAAGGAAAGAGCAAATACATACTGGTGTGGTGTAGCACCTTTCCCAGTTATACGTACTAATAACATACCATATTTTTTGCCCTATAAGATGTACTGGCCTATAAGACACTCCTAGGTTTTAGAGGAGGACAATAAGAAAAAAAGACCCCCCCCCCCCCATTCAGACCTCAGATGAGACCCCCATGCCTCAGATCAGATCCCCATGCCTCAGATCAGCCTTCCACCCATATTTCAGCCCCCAGCCTTAGAGCAAATAAAATTTTAAAAAATCCACTCACCTCTCCTGCTCCAGACACCGCTGGTCCTCACTTCCAGTGCTCTCTCTTTTTCCTGTCGCGACTGTGCTGTGACCCGACGCGCACAGCATGAGGTCACAAAGCGCCCTCACTTTGTGCGCAGCCACAGCACAACTGACGGCAGAGGACCAGGAAGTGGTGAGTACAGAGCCTTCACCGCTTACCAATCCTCCAATACTAATGAGCGCTTCCAAAAAATATGGTATTTGAACTCCTATGTGGACTTCTATTTAGTAGGTAAAAGACATTTATAAGACAGCTTGTGGCAGATGTAGTGTTACAGTGGAATAGTATTGTGGCAGTACTAGTCTGGTTCAATCTCTAGGGTCTGCTGGCCTGTCCCTTGTCCACCACTTAGGAAATACTCTGTCAGTTGGTTAATAGTAGGTTATATAATTTTTCTTTCTTGATAATGGTTACACTACATAGATAGTTAACTATAAACTTATAAAAAGAGAAATAAAATATAATAAAACAAATTATAGTAGCGTTAAGAGCTCAACACTTTGTGATTATTAAAAAATGATATCCTAGGGAATATCTCTAGAAAGATTTTTTTAATCATCATGAAACTTCAAGCTCTTAATGTTTTCTGTCATTTATTTTATTGGATTTTTGTTTTTTTTCTTTCTAACATCCCACACCAGATCAGTGCGCAGGTTCTCTGCATCTGTCCTATTTATGTAAGTGGGACTTTTAGAAATAAATGGGATCATCTTTTGGTTTTTAGATATATTTGCAACAAATCTGCCTAGCGTGGACATTAATAATTATTAAATTCTAACCTTTTGGAGTTTGCATACTTGTGGATAAATGTAAAACAAGGCCAGCTTTGATCAATCAAACCCTGTATTTTAGAGGTAGACAGGGAATTTTAGCGTCTGTGGCAGGTTATTTTTGAGCTGGTCCCATAGCTATTTGGAGTAGTACTGATTTGAAACTATATAAAGATTTTATATACAGAATATGTCTCCATATCTCCGTATTGGGGCTCCCAGTTTAAGAGACTTTCCTTTCTTCCTCTTTAATCAAGATTTATTAGATTTTGATACCAGGAAACAGTAGAAAGAAGTAAGAAAAATACAGACCAACAGTATATACATACACATATTGAAATGTAAAAGTACAAAAAAGTTACACAAGTAGTCGTGACAAATGTAAATAGGGGTACAAGAGTTATGTATTTGGTAAGAACATAACACCAACGTTTACAATATAGTAGTGCTTTTTGGTGAGCCCTTCAGAATGTTTCTGCATAAATTTGACCTAAAACTGCATCAGATTTTAACACAGTTCTAAAAGTAGATAAAGATAATCAAATCAAACAAATGAGTCAAAAACATCAGACTTGTCATTTATTTATTGAGGAAAATGACTCATTACCACCTCTCTGTGAGGGGCAAAAGCATGTGAACCTTTGATTTCAGTATCTGGTGTGACCTCTGAGTAAAGCAATAACAGCAACTAAATTTCAGTAATTGTTGATTAGTCCTGTTCATTGGCTTGGGGGAATTTAAGCCCATTCCTCCATACAAAACAGCTTCAACTCTGTTATGTTGGTGGGTTTCCTTCAATGAACCGCTCGCTTCAGGTCCCTCCACAACACTTCAGTCAGGATTTTCACTTGACCATTTCAAAACTTTAACTTTAATCTTCTTTAACCATTCTTTAGTAGAACAGTTTGTGCGCTTAGGGTCGTAGTCTTGCTGCATGACTCACGCTTTCTTGAGATTCGGCTCACGTACAGACATTTTTCTTTAGAATTTTCTGCTGTAATTCAGAATTCATTGTTCCATTAATGATGGCAAGACATCCTCACCAGGATTCAGCAAAACCGGCCCAAGCCATGATGATATTTTTATGCTGGAATGCAGTGTTTTCCATTCTCCAAATATAACACTTCTCATTTAAACCAGAAAGTTCCATTTCAACCTCATATGTCCACAAAACATTGTTCCAATGTCCTTCTGGCTTGTCCCGGTGATCTTTAGAAAACTGGAGACGAGCAGCAATGTTCTTTTTGGAGAACAGCGGCTTTCTCCTTGCAGGCCTCACATGCACAGCTTTGAACTTAAGGATATTAACATTAGCTAATTTGAGACAGACCTTTTAGTTGCTTTGAGGTCATCTTGGGTTCCTTTGTGACCTTTCTATTATTACACCCCTTTCTCTTGGCATTAATTGAAAAAAAACTTGACCCTAATTTCACCTTCAAATTATCGGCTAATCCTAAAGGTTTACATACTTTTGCAATTCACAAGTAGGTGATATTGGACCATTTTTCTCAATATATAAATGTCTAATATTTTTGCCTCCGTTGTTTAATTTGGCTATCATTATTTACCTTTAGGACTTGCAAAAATTAGTTTTAGGTCACATTTATGCTGAATTATAGAAAACTCTGTAGGTTTCTACTACTACTGTATGTATAAGTGGTATAGGCTATTAAGAGAACTATTGAGAGAACCAAAAAAAAAAGAAAGAAAATATGGGAAGATGAAGAAAATGGGGAGAGGCAAAGGGGGTTAGCCCTAAGGACTGCCTGTACTGACACTTTTGACATTAATAAAATTAATTTTACATATGTTAGTGGTCACTTTAAGTTAAAAAAAGGTTTCTCTAAGCTTCAATCCACAATCTTCATTTCTTCATTCATTTTCAGACCCCCTGATATTCAACTTGAAGGACACAAATTCTACAGAAGCAGAGTGATCTGAAATTTTTAATGAAATTAGGAAGTTGCTTAAAGGGATTCTCTGGGATTTTGATATTGATGGCCTGTCCTATCAAATTGGTGGGGTCTTTTTAGGCCATTTGACATCAGATTCATTGCTCAAATGGCCTAGGTACAGCTCAGTCCCATTCAAGCCGCAAGGAAGCCACAGAGCTTCGGTGAGTGCCGCAGCTTCCTCAAACAACTGATCGGAGTGGGTGCCAGGAGTCAAACCCCCACTGATCGCATATTGATGACCTGTCATAAGGATAGTCCATCAGTATGAAAATCACAGAAAAAAACTTTAATTATGCACTTAGGAAGCAAATAATAAATTGCAGCCGGAGCGACTGGACAGGTGAATGACAAATGCCTGCTAAGCACCCAGAAGAGAATATGGGACATCTGCCTAGTCAGATTTTTTAAATTTTATCCTGGACTTAATATGTAACATTTTTTATTTATTTATATCTATCTATTAAACTATACACACGCCGTATTTTTCACCCTATAAGATGCACTGGTCCATAAGACGCACCTAGGTTTTAGAGGAGGACAAGAAGAAAAAAAATTATTAGACCTCAGGTCAGACCACCAATCAGACCCCCAGTGTTAATCAGACCTCAGCTGAGAGCCCTAATGTTAATAAGACTTCAGATCAGACCCCAATGTGAATGACCCCCAATCAGACCTCAGATAAGAGCCCCCATATGGCTCTCAGACCCCAGGCCACAGAGCACATACAATAAAAAAAAAAGACCTCTCCTGATAAGGAGTCCACATCACTATTTTTCTTTTGTTGAACCTCTCATTCCCCCACTCTCACCACTCAAAGTAAAGTAAAATACATTGTCAGGACTGCTGTGCATGCACGCGAGTCCTCTCCATTATTTTAGCACGTGTGCAGCAGTCCACTGTGTACTTTAGTGCAGCTTTGCACACTGATTTGGTGGGGAGGCAGCAGGAAAATAAAAATATAAGGACCTGAACTCCTTAGGCCTCTTTCACACTAGCGGCAGCACGGATCTGGCACCTAAAGGGTGCCAACGGATCCGTGCTGCCGCTGATACATGTGTGGAGCCGGAGCAGCGCTCCGGCCCCACACATGTTGACACAGACATTGGGACAGAAATACATACAAACATACAGACATACATATACATACACATACATACTCACATACTCCAGCCAGGGACGCCGGCAGCACGTCTTCACGCGCCTCCTGCGCGCAGTGATGACGATTCCCCACAGCGCCCTCTGCTGGGCGCAGTGGGGAAACGTCATAGCTGCGCGCAGGAGGCGCGTGAAGACATGCTGCCGGCATCCCTGCCTGGAGTATGTGAGTATGTATGTGTATGTATGTATGTATGTCTGTATGTATTTCTGTGTAGCCGGATCCTGAATGACCCCCCATTGCAAGTCAATGGAGGACAGATCCGGATTACTGGTGTGTCACACCAAACGGATCCGTCCCCATTGACTTGCATTGGGGGTCATTCCGGATCCGTCTTGGTGCGGATGCCCGGACCGGAGAGCAAACCGCAGCATGCTGCGGTTTGTTCTCCGGTCTGAAGACGGAACGGAATGCTTTCAGGAGCATTCCGTTGTCTTCAGTTCAGTTTTGTCCCCATAGACAATGAATGGGGACAAAACTGAAGCGTTTTTTTCCGGTATTGAGCCCCTATGACGGAACTCAATACCGGAATTTAAAACCGCTAGTGTGAAAGTAGCCTTATCTGCAGTACTAGCACAGGATTATGGTGACAGCTTCCTTTTTAATGAATAGCAATTAGCAAATCTTATCAATTCTGATTGTGTGGGAATTCATGAACTAACCTAAACTTATATTCATGAAATAACCTAAGCCCAGAAAGCTTGAATTTATTCCTCATGATGTTCACATCCTAATCCGGTTCTGATTTCTATGTAAATCCATTTTGTAGTTTTCTAAATTTACTTGGCGGTCACATATTTTTGTAGGTTTCCTACCTTGCAATACTCTGCTTAGCGCATTTGTTTTCCAGTGTCATTTTTCAGTAGCATTAAACCTACAGGGAACTATAACTGAACTTTCCATACAAGAAGAAAAAAATCTGTAGTATTCACCGACATAAAGGTTCCTGACAAATGTGAATAGATTTCAAATTGCACAAGCTGTTCTCTGGCAGCTGGGGAAAGTGGCTTCCCTTTGCTGTCACATTCTGCATAGTTTTGCATGAGGGCTGCTTTGAGACACGGAACAGGTGGTTTCTCAGGATTTTCTTCCGAGCTGTTGTTGCTTTGTGCTTTTTTTTTATATTGTGAAAGTTAGTGATGATACTATGTACAGGTTATATTCAAGAGGTCTTTGTGTTATTTGTCTTGTTTAACCCAGTTACAACACTGACATACTGTCAAAATGCTTTTGCACAAGGCTGTCTGGACCTCTTTTACACACTGAATTAGTCAAGAGTATACAGAATAAAGCATAGTTTATTAGCATGTATATTGCTTTAGTTCATGTTACATAGTAACATAGTTTATAAGTCTGAAAAAAAAACATCTGTCCTTCTAGTTCAGCCTGTTATCCTGCCAGTTGATCCTGAGGAAGACAAAAAGAACCCTTTGAGGTAGAAGCCAATTTTCCTCACTTTGGAGTCGGGAAGGAATTTATTTTTCCCCCTAATCAGTCAATCAGAATAACTCCCTGGATCAATGACCCATATCTAGTAGCAATAACCTGTAATACTGTTACACTCTAGAAATACATCCAGGCCTCTCTTGAACTCTTTTAGTGAACTTACCATCACCACCTCCTCAGGCAGAGAGTTCCATAGTCTCACTGCTCTTACAGTAAAGAATCCTCTTCTATGTTTGTGTACAAACCTTCTTTCCTCCAGACGCAGAGGATGTCCCCTCGTCACAGTCCTGGGGATAAATATATGGTTGGAGAGATCTCTGTACTGACCCCTAATATATTTATACATAATTATTAGATCTCCCCTTTATTGTCTTTTTTCCAATGTGAATAACCCTAATTTTGATAATCTTTCTGGATACAGATGTACAGATCACAATTCTACAGTCATGGCCAAAAGTTTTGAGAATGATACAAATATTATATTTTCACATGATCTGCTGCCCTCTGGTTTTTATGTGTGTTTGTCAGATGTTTTTATCACATACAGAAATATAATTGCAATCATATTATGAGTAACACAAGCTTATATTGACAGTTAGAATGAGTTAATGCAGCAAGTCAATATTTGCAGTGTTGACCCTTCTTCTTCAGGACCTCTGCAATTCTCCCTGGCATGCTCTCAATCAACTTCTGGACCAAATCCTGACTGATAGCAGTCCATTCTTGCACAATCAATGCTTGCATTTTGTCAGAATTTGTAGGTTTTTGTTTGTCCACCCGTCTCTTGATGATTGACCACAAGTTCTCAATGGGATTAAGATCTGGGGAGTTTCCAGGCCATGGACCCAAAATCTCTATGTTTTGTTCCCTGAGCCATTTAGTTATCACCTTTGCTTTATGGCAAGGTGCTCCATCATGCTGGAAAAGGCATTGTTGATTGCCAAACTGCTCTTGGACGGTTGGGAGAAGCTGCTCTCGGAGGACATTCTGGTACCATTCTTTATTCATGGCTGTGTTTTTAGGCAAGACTGTGAGAGAGCCGATTCCCTTGGCTGAGAAGCAACCCCACACATGAATGGTTTCAGGATGCTTTACAGTTGGCATGAGACAAGACTGGTGGTAGCGCTCACCTCGTCTTCTCCGAATAAGCTGTTTTCCAGATGTCCCAAACAATTGAAAAGGGGATTCATCAGAGAAAATGACTTTACCCCAGTCCTCAGCAGTCCACTCCCTGTACCTTTTGCAGAATATCAGTCTGTCCCAGATGTTTTTTCTGGAGAGAAGTGGCTTCTTTGCTGCCCTCCTTGAGACCAGGCCTTGCTCCAAGAGTCTCCGCCTCACAGTGCGTGCAGATGCACTCACACGTGCCTGCTGCCATTCCTGAGCAAGCTCTGCACTGCTGGTAGCCTGATCCCGCAGCTGAAACACTTTTAAGAGACGGTCCTGGCGCTTGCTGGTCTTTCTTGGGCTCCCTGGAGCCTTTTTGGCAACAATGGAACCTCTCTCCTTGAAGTTCTTGATGATGCGATAGATTGTTGACTGAGGTGCAATCTTTCTAGCTGTGATACTCTTCCCTGTTAGGCCATTTTTGTGCAGTGCAATGATGACTGCACGTGTTTCTTTAGAGATAACCATGGTTAACAGAAGAGAAACAATGATGCCAAGCACCTGCCTCCTTTTAAAGTGTCCAGTGGTGTCATTCTTACTTAATCGTGACAGATTGATCTCCAGCCCTGTCCTCATCAACACCCACACCTGTGTTAATGGAGCAATCACTGAAACGATGTTAGCTGGTCTTTTTAAGGCAGGGCTGCAATGATGTTGAAATGTGTTTTGGGGGATAAAGTTCATTTTCTAGGCAAATATTGACTTTGCAAGTTATTGCTGTTAAGCTGATCACTCTTTATAACATTCTGGAGTATTTGCAAATTGCCATTATAAAAACTGAAGCAGTAGACTTTGTAGAAATTAATATTTGTATCATTCTCAAAACTTTTGGCTATGACTGTACTGTAAAGGTGGCCATCCACTTTCAATAAATGCCAGTCGAACATTTGTACGGTCAACGAGTATCTCTCACAACTTCCCCATGAACCATCGTTGGAAGTGGCTCCCTATGAGTCAAAATCTGTCTTTCCAACAAGTCTTGGGATTTGACAAGGGAATATAGCCAAGCCAGATATCCATCTGTTGTCTGCTGTTTCAGGGTGTTTAGGATTTTGGCTGGGTGAAATGCTTGTTAGAACGTCAGATTTTGACTCATAGGGAGCCACTTCCAAGAGGTGATGCTAGCAAGATAGTCTTTTTTTTTTTTCTTGGGAGATACCTCTTTGCATATTTGTTTCCCATGGAGCATTGCCAATAAGTCTCCAAACCATGGAATACTTCCAGCAAGTTTCCATACATGACTGGTCTCTTTAGCATCCCACCTAGGCCACTTTCAGGGCATCACACTCAGCCAGCCATAATCCTACTCGGTACTGACAAGAGGCAAGCTCCTCCAAAACAGCTGTCTACCAACGAATATCTGGCTTGGATATATTTCCTTCAAATCTCAAGGCTTGTTGAAAAGTCAGATTTAGACTCCTAGAAGGCCACTTCCAAGAGGTGATGCTAGTGAGATGATTCTCTTCTTTAGAACATACCTATTTGTTTCCCATGGAGCATTGCCAATAAGTCTCAATACCACAGAGTACTTCCAGTAAGTCTCCATTCAGCCCCCTGCCAAATCTCCTGGAAATACAAAAGCATTTGACTTTTAAAGGCAATGCTCCCAATCCAGATGTTGTTGGCGAGGTGTGAGGAACTCTTCATACAAATTAGATTGTTGTCTCATTCCTATACACTTGTATTGGAACCAGCCATGTTGAAGTGAATGGGTCAGCTTGTAATTACACCTGCTCACTGCTTCGATGTCGACGGTGAGTAGGTAAACAATGAAGGGAAGGCTGCATGGCACGGCGAGGCCTTTTCTTCAACCAGCTGATCGGTGGGGGTGCCGGGTGTCAGACCCCCCTTCCCCATCAATAAAAATATCCCAGAAATATATAGGTCCGGTAGAAAGAATGTTTTACACCCACGCTATAGAAGATTGTAGGTGGCGACATACCCTTATGTGCAGGATTTTTGTAAAATCTGTAGAACCACAATGGACAATAAAAATACATTAGAGATACGTAATAACAAAAACACAAATAAGCCTCTGAAATCATCCTTAAGGCGTGGAACCAGACTGTACTGTACTTTGAAGTACAGTAAAGGAATTCTGAGCCTGAGGAAATTGCCCAAAGCAGGAGTTAGGCATACAAGCAATACAGATAAGGTATTTTTCAGAAATCCGGCTTTTCTCTGTAGTCCTAGAGCTGTAGCCTTGAATAACAATCAAGTGTCAGAGAACGTGTCTAAAGTTGAAGGGTACATGTTATAGAATAGAATGTGATAAAATACTGAATATGTATGGCACGCGGTGAAATCCTATATTTTGAATGAATTTTTTCGGAGTATGTTAGAATAAAACAGGGCAGTCTTGGGAGTTTTGAGATTCATTGTCATTTTTTTGTGGTATTAGGAACACATTAAAAAATTTGATTTTGAGACCTCTTTAAGCAAATTAAAGGGGTTCATGAATCAGTGTATAAACATACAGGCAGAGGGCTTCCTTGTAAAGCAATCAAAGATGTCACTCCTTTTCAATGCAACATCCAACGTTAATTTCGCCAGTGAAAGGGTTAAACTCCAGAGTGCATATGATTCATTTGTTTTATGGACCCTCAAGATTTTGATACCATGTCTACCAGTTAATCTAATAAGCACAGTAATAGTCATATTGTCATAGTCTAGGAGATTAGACGAAGAGCAATGTACTAATAAAAATATATTTTCAATCCTTCTGTTTTCTAGGTCACGGACACGAAACTTGCCGTGAAACAAAAAGGCTTTGAAAATCTTCCATTCCCTACATATTTTGCTGATGGAGATGAAGAGCTGCCAGAAGACCTTTTCGATGAGGAAATATTCCAGTTCAATGAGCCCTCTGTCACATACTCTTAGCATAGCTGACATCTTTATACATGTAGGTGTTGTCATCAGTTCGCTGTGCTTTTGTAATTTATGAAGGACAGAGATTTCCGAAGGGTTTCCCTTTCTACTGCTGCCACTTCTGCTGTTGAAGGACAGGGAGACATTAACAGGTTTTCTGAGAAGCAGCTATTGAGATGGATTCTGTACTTACAGTCTATGCACAGTGGATTTTTATGGATCTTGTAAATGCCTAAAAGCCAATGATTTAGAAGTATCACTCTAAAGGAATATAGATGGAGAAATAAAGATTATTTGATAATGTTTGCATTCTTTCATTGGAATACCTTGCGTATTGTATTTACATTTATTAGGTTCATAGCATATAAACTACATATATGTAAAATTATTTCCGGTTGTTGGAAGCACCTGAATGGGCTTGGAAAAACTGTGATATGGTGAAACTGGTAATGAAACTCTGTCTCCTCTGTATAGGCCTCCCTTCACACTCGCATTCTCAGCATCCATAAACAGTTCATGAATGTGCAGCCAGTGGCATTCTGTGGAACTGGTCACACATCAGTATCAACTAAACCTGTAGTTCCACATGTATCAACTAATAGGAAACAACATGGACATAATACAGACATTGAGCAAGATAAAACTTAAAAATGGAATATACACAGAGTGCATATGAAGTGTGGGGGCACCACAGTAATTCCAATCCTAGATCCACTTTCTTTACCAGGGAGGGGAGTACGAGATAAACTCAATACACTCGTACCCTCACCTCCATGTCTGTTTTTTTTAACATGGGTTTCTATATATGTTTTAGTATATTTTATTATTATTGGTATTAAGGTATTCCTCATATATGTATTTATTCTGACATATTTATATTTATATACTGTTTTTTTTTTTTATTCTACCGTCTTCTAGTCCAGATTGCCATATATTTATAGATTTATTTTTTTCTAATGGTATTAAGATATGTTTTTGGTTTGTTTTTTACAAAACTTTCTTGCTTCTGGTCAGCATATGCCACAGGAAGTGACCTCTTTTTTTTTTTTTTTTGATTGGCATTACTTTGGCGCCCCCACACTTCATATGCACTCTGTATATATTCAATTTTTAAGTTTTAACTTGCTCTATATTCACAGTTCACCCGTTTGTGTTGAACTGAATACGTAGGGCACAGCCTTAGTGTCCAATCCCACACCTCTCCATCTTTTAGAGTATTCCCCTGGCGCTTTGTAATGCTTTATTTATCTTATCCCTTTTCACTTCTTCCTACCCGAACTCTGGGTACATTTTTCAACTCCTTTTTTTGTTTACTCAACATAATACAGATATTGACATACTATATTAGTATTCAGTTCTATATATTAGTGTGAATGCAATCTCAAGAAAGACACTTTGTGAACGTTATCCATCTTCACTACCTCTAAATGACCAGATAGTGTATTTTTCGCTCCATTAGGCTCCTTGCAGACGGGCGGGAGACACGCGCGTCTCCTGCAACGCATCTACAGGGCTGGACTCCCGGCACTGACGGGCATCACATAGCATCATATTGATTTATGATGCTATGTAACCCTTACAGTACTGGAATGTAATGGATAACAGTGACAGCATTATGTTAGTGTTATCCAACACATTCCAGAACTGTAAGGGTTACATAGCATCGTAAATCAGTATAATGCTATGTAACCCCCATTCAGTGCCGGGAGTTCAAGCCAGGGCCCGCGATGCGGGAGACGTCCGAGTCTCACGCTCGTTTGCAAGGGCCCTTTGGGAGAAAAATGAAGTGTGTCTAATAGTTAGAAAAATGCTTTAGCAGGCATGACTTTTTTCTTCTTTGACATGACTGTATAAGACCTAGGCAAAATGCAAAATAGACTCAGGCCAGCCTCTCCAAACTATGTATAAAGGAAATTCAGGTGAACCCTACCATGGCTGCAATGCAAAAGAAAACAAGGACTACAAGTGGCAGCACACTGCTTTATGCACAAAGACACATGCAAACATTAAAAACATGTAAACTGCATTACTGCTATACTTACTATATGAAAATGCTTAGATCAAGAATATGTCGGACCCGTCTACCACTGACAAGGTGGATTCCATTAGACAGGACCTATACGAGCAGTCTTGCCTATTGGGCTCATGGCATGCAAATTTCAGGAAAGTGTAGAATCCAGCTATTGGATACTCTGATTAAAAGCACCAGGCAGTTTGGCAGGAGTGCACGATCTAAATAGGGGGAAGCCACTTCCCCAAATGTATAATGCAAAGGAGAGTTAGACCAGCACCTCCAAACTATGTATAAAGGGAATTCAGGTGCAAAATTAAAAATTTTGTCAGTTTTTAAAAATCCTATTAAAGGGGTTCGCCAGAAATTATTTAAAATGGCTGCCAGCATCCTGTCCTAGAACGTCAGCAGGACTGGTAGCCAAATTGCCACCACTTGAAGAGCTGCCTGGCGAGTGAGGGGTTGGAGCATCACTACACACTACTCTCGGCTACTTGCATGTACTACATATTAGTGAGTTGTCCTGTCAGGCTGCTCAGCCATGATGGCATATCATTGGCAGGATCACATCATTATCATGTATTGTAGAGCAGTGCAGTGTGTAGTGAGGCCCCATCTCCTCAACCCCCTTGGCAGCTCTGTAAGTGGAAGCAACCAGTCCTGCTCAAATTCTAGGATAGGGTCCTGGTTGCCATTTTAAAATATTCCAGGATGACCCTTTTAAAGAAATTACTGTCTTACAAAATTATTTTAGATTTATAATGTACTAGCTGAAGGACCCGGCTTCGCCCGGGTATATTTGATCTATTTCATTTAATGTTTGTGTGTGTGACGTAAAAAAAATATCGAGAGTGACCTCTACAGCAGCCCGCCCCTTATAACTGTGATCTCCACAGCAGCTAGAGTGGCCACTGTCTTCACCCCAGAAAGCCAGACCTCACCGGCCATTCCCCCTAACGTGAAACCGTGCCCTTGGTTACCATGAAGACACACCACTAAACATGAGGCCACGCCCCCTGGCTCCGTGAAGACACGGAGGAGAAGCTGCCTGAGCGTGAGCTACTGAAAGGGTGGACATCCCTACGTCCATCCAGGCACTGTGCTGGACTGAGGACAGGGAGCCAGAAAACCGAACTGTCCAGCCTAAAGCTGGACAACTGGCCACCCTAACATCAGCCTGCCCCTAGGGTGGCCAGAGGTCCAGTTTTAGGCTGGACAGTCTGGCTTTCAGACTCCCTGTCCACTGTCCGGCGCAGTGCCTGGACAGACACAGGGATGTCCACCCTTTCAGTAGCTCACGCTCAGACAGCTTCTCCTCCGTGTCTTCATGGAACCAGGGGGCGTGGCCTCGTGTTTAGGGGTGTGGCTTCATGGGGACCGGTGGCATGGCTTCACGTTAGGGGAAGGCTGGACATTCTGGCTTTCAGACTACCTGTCCTCTGTCATGCGCAGGGCCTGGACGGACACGGGGCATGGCCTCTTGTTTAGGGGTGTGGCTTCATGGGGACCGGTGGCACGGCTTCACATTGGGGGAAGGCTGGACATTCTGGCTTTCAGACTACCTGTCCTCTGTCATGCGCAGGGCCTGGATGGACACAGGGGGCATGGCCTCTTGTTTAGGGGTGTGGCTTTATGGGGACCGGTGGCACGGCTTCCTGTTGGGGTAAGGCTGGACATTCTGGCTTTCAGACTCCCTGTCCTCTGTCATGCGCAGGGCCTGGATGGACACACGGATGTCCTTTTGAACAGCTCACTCTCAGCAGCAGCACTGTGCTGTCTGAGCATGAGCTGCAGGGAGAAAGTCACCCTCCCTCCCACCCCTGCAGCTGACAGAAGTTGATTTTTACCTTCATTTTTTCAATCCCTGTCAGATGCGGAGTGGAAGGGGCATGGCCTGAATGAGTCGGGGGCGTGACTTAGTGGGACCTGGGGGTGGGGCTTTTAAGTCCTTCTTTTGAAGGTCGCCTGAATTACAGGGTGATGCCATAGTAATTTCGGAGGAAAGAAAACATCTTTTATTACTACTGAACGGAGCTGCAGGGAGAAAGTCACCCTCCTCCCACCCCTGCAGCGACAGAAGGTGATTTTAACCTTTATTTTTGCAATCCCTGTCAGCTGCAGAGTGAGAGGGGGCGTGGCCTGACCAGGTCAGGGGCGTGACTTAGTTGGACCTGGAGGTAGGGCTTTTAAATCCTTCTTTTGAATCACAGGTTGATGCCATAGTAATTTAGGAGTAAACAGAGTGGGTAGCAGTAGAAGAATACATCTCTTATTACTACTGAACAGTAAATATGTGAAATTTACATTATACGAGGTAATGATTGATGATGAATTAATGTAAAACATAAGTTATATTTATGGTAACCGGAATACCTCTTTAACAGTCTCATCCAAAGCCTCTTTAAAGCAGACTTACAGCAGTGAACTGTCTAGGTTGTCATGGAAGCCTGTTGTGTGTGGAGGCTGCCTGTGAGCTTCTATTGGCTGATAAGGGTCATGTGACCAGGCTCCTATTGTCTAATGCATTTTTTGGGAATATCTCAGGAACGGCATGTCCTGGAGAGCTGAAAACTGTTCTAAAACCTCCCCGGACACCTGATGTACATGTGTGCCAAATTTTGTGATTGTAGCTGCAGAGGTGCAGACTCCTTTAGCGGACATACACACACACACATACACTCAGCTTTATATATTAGATTAGCATACACCTGTATGCTAATATATTATGCTCTGTATCTATGTGGTACAGGCTAATGTGCCCTAACAGCAGGATTACTGAATTTACAGTCCTGGGGTCCCCAGAGCTAACTGCAGAGGGCTTATCCAGCCTGCAATCAAATCACTGGGACCCAATCAGAGGGGGCAATCCCCTTTCATCATGCTGCGGTCCCTCTAAAGCATTGACGTCAAAAGACAGTGGTCAGTCATTAATTGGTTTCGGCAGGGCATATATATTAATGACCTATCGTCAGGATAGTTCATCAATATCTGATCAGCTGGGGTCTGACACCCGACACCCAGGCCAATCGGGTGTTTGCAGACACTCCAAAAGAGTGCTGCTTCCTGTTGATTACACTGTTCGTCGTCTCGGAAGTTAAGGCGGTGCAGTATAATGACAAGTACTCAATTGAATGGAGGGAGTACTTGAGCTCCAGAGTAGATGACACATAGTGTAATGAACAGGGAGCAGCGCTTCCATGGAGCGCGACTCTTCTTCAAACAGCTGATTGGTGGGAGTCCCGTGTGTCAGACCCCCACCGATCAGATATTGACCTATCCTGACGATGGGGCATCAATATAGATGGTCTGCACAACCCCTTAAAGCTAGCTATACTCTGCCTTTGATGCATCCTAAAAGCTCCCAGCATACATGTTGGTTTTATTGATAGAGCCCCATTCATCTGTTGTATGCCGTGCATGTCTGCTTGGCATACTGTGGGGGCTATGTGGCTTATTTTTTTCGCCTATATTACAATTATGCTCTTCAATGCAGAAGGATAATGCAAAGAAACCTATACCGCGCTATATTTACATTTGGTGGCTTACGTCGGGGCTTCACAGTACATTTGTTCTGTCATGTGCTTAGAATGTAAAGCCGAAACTGAACAGGACCTACAGAACTGATATCTGGAAGTAGCCATGTAAGAAGAGAAAAAAAAAATAGCGAGGGTTAATCAGATCTTTGAAAAAAAAGGATTCTTTTCTTTCAAGATAGGGTTAACTTGAGGCACCAGTGGGAGGGAATAATGAGGAAAAAGGATATTTCTACCGAAGATTGAAAATACAAAAACTTGTGGTCCAGATAGCCGTAACCAATAATAGAATGGTAGAGAGGCTGCTCGGGGGATAGTCGCATAGATAAAAATCCACATGTGGAAACAGAGGTATAGTAAAAAGTAAGGTATTCAGATATGCGGCAATAATGCTACAATCGGATCCCTACCCTTTACTTTTAGGAAAAGAACCCTAAATCAAAGCGCCAGCAATACCAAGCCCCCCTGGCCAGGATCTTGTGTAGAATCTTAGGGTGTGAAGGCAACCAAAAACCATGTTTTCTTTCCAGTTCCTTTATTCCATAAATAGACAAATCCGGCTCACGCCCTAAGATTCTACATGAGATCCTGGCCATATATCTTTGAAATACTACCTTTGGAGTGTGGCGCTTTGATTTGGGGTTCTTTTCCTAAAAGTAAAGGTTAGGGATCAGATTGCGGCATTATTGCCGTATACCTGAAAACCTTACTTTTTACTATACATCTGGTAGTAGCGGAATCTGCCCACTTATTTTCCCTGAAGTACTTTCTACAGGAATATATAATTGTATGTGGTGGTCACTCTTTGATACATGGACTGACCGAGTCTGGCTCATGAGAGGAGGAAAACCTGAGCAAGGGACCAACTTTTGTGATGTCCACATGCCTTATTTGGTATGGACATTAACAGTTTTAAGTCCATCGACTTTCTTATACTCTTGGCTAAAAAAACTAATTTTTATATATACACACTTGTGAAATGAAATAGTTTATGTGTTCATGTTCTATTACTATAATTATGTAATGCACAATTACTCAGCGTCATAAAAAGTAATATTGTCCAAGAATCCTGAGGCAACTACTCAGTATCTGCAATGCATGAGTTGCATAAGAGATATTAGAAACCAGATTCCATTGCCATCTGCCATCATTTTATGATGCTGTAGTGGGATATAGAATTATATATTGTCACAATTCCTGTGAGGATTTCATTACCCTGACCCAGATTACAGCAATTGAATTCATTTCCTGACTTGTCTCTGAGTCCTCTTTTCCTGAGATTAATGGTTCGCTCTCTATTATCCATGGGAGGGCATGTGTCTACGAACAAAAGAACATATGCTTGATACGATCACGAAATTCTGCTGTTTCTGATTTTAAATGTGCCCAGTTGTACATGAAAATGAATGGACCTTTCTCCAAATGCTGTACATGGGTGCACACAAATTTCATTGCATTCTTTGATGACTAGTTGTGCATATGACTAAACATTAGTCTGGACTAATACATAAGGATCCTAACTTGTTATTGCTGTATGGTCACGTATTATTCCTAAAAACAATTTTAAATGCAGTAGTGGTCTCATGCCATATATACAGTGCCTTGCAAAAGTATTCGGCCCCCTGGAACTTTTCAACCTTTTGCCACATTTCAGGCTTCAAACAAAAAGATATAACATTTTACATTTTTGGTGAAGAATCAACAACAAGTGGGTCACAATTGTGAAGTGGAACAAAATTTATTGATCATTTTGAACTTTTTTTGTAATAATAAAACTGAAAAGTTGGGCGTGCAAAATTATTCGACCCATTTACTTTCAGTTCAGAAAACTCACTCCAGAAGTTCATTGAGGATCTCTGAATGATCCAATGTTGTCCTAAATGACTGATGAAGATAAATAGAATCCACCTGTGTGTAATCAAGTCTCCGTATAAATGCACCTGCTCTGTGATAGTCTCAGGGTTCTGTTTAAAGCACAGAGAGCATCATGAAGACCAAGGAACACAACAGGCAGGTCCATGATACTGTTGTGGAGAAGTTTAAAGCCGGATTTGGATACCAAAAGATTTCCCAAGCTTTAAACATCCCAAGGAGCACTGTACAAGCGATCATATTGAAATGGAAGAAGTATCAGATCACTGCAAATCTACCAAGACCTAGCCGTCCCTCTAAACTTTCATCTCAAACAAGGAGAAGACTGATCAGAGATGCAGCCAAGAGGCCCATGATCACTCTGGATGAACTGCAGAGATCTACAGCTGAGGTGGGAGAGTCTGTCCATAGGACAACAATCAGTCGAACACTTCACAAATTTGGCCTTTATGGAAGAGTGGCAAGAAGAAAGCCATTTCTCAAAGATATCCATAAAAAGTCTTGTTTACAGTTTGCCATAAGCCACCTGCGAGACACACCAAACATGTGGAAGAAGGTGCTCTGGTCAGATGAAACCAAAATCGAACTTTTTGGAAACAATGCAAAACGATATGTTTGGCGTAAAAGCAACACAGCTCATCACCCTGAACACACCATCCCCACTGTCAAACATGGTGGTGGCAGCATCATGGTTTGGGCCTGCTTTTCATCAGCAGGGACAGGGAAGATGGTTAAAATTGATGGGAAGATGGATGGAGCCAAATACAGGACCATTCGGGATGAAAACCTGTTGGAGTCTGCAAAAGACCTGAGACTAGGACGGAGACTTATCTTCCAACAAGACAATGATCCCAAACATAAAGCAAAATCTACAATGGAATGGTTCAAAAATAAACGTATCCTGGTCTTAGAATGGCCAAGTCAAAGTCCAGACCTGAATCCAATTGAGAATATGTGAAAAGAGCTGAAAACTGCTGTTCACAAACACTCTCAATCCAACCTCAAAGAGCTCGAGCTGTTTTGCAAGGAAGAATGGGCAAGAATTTCAGTCTCTAGATGTGCAAAACTGATAGAGACATACCCCAAGCGACTTTCAGCTGTAATCGCAGCAAAAGGTGGCGCAACAAAGTATTAATGCAAGGGGGCCGAATAATTTTGCACACCCCACTTTTCAGTTTTATTATTACAAAAAAAGTTTAAATGATCCAATAAATTTTGTTCCACTTCACAATTGTGACCCACTAGTTGCTGATTCTTCACCAAAAATTTAAAATGTTATATCTTTTTGTTTGAAGCCTGAAATGTGGCAAAAGGTTGAAAAGTTCCAGGGGGCCGAATACTTTCACAAGGCACTGTACTTGACCTCGCTGCTTTGGACAGTGGTTGGCTTAATCAGTTGTATCAGTTTATCTCTAGGCATCATAGCTTTGGATGATTTAAGAGGTAAGTGTGGGATTATTGGTTGTTTTTGATATGAGCAGAACTGACATTCATTGTAGAAATTAATATTAACACGAATGTATTCAGTCCTAGAAGCATGATCCATGTGAAAGCTGTATTTTCCGGGCTGAACACTGCTCCTTTGTCGTGAACTCATAGTATCATAGTGCAGTGAGTACAGTACAGTAGACCCAAGGTCAGATAGGAACACACAGCATCATAAATCATTATGATACTATGGTTTATGTCAGAGGGGCAGTGTTCAGTGTGGGAAATAGCCGTTACATGGAACGTGCTTCCTGGACTGAATACATTTGTGTGAATTGGCCAATAGGGTATTACCCCTTAAATTACCCTTATATGAAATTAGAAGGAGGGGTCTACTTTTACAGAAACAGCAGCACCCTTAGAGGCTGTGTTTGGTATTGCAGCTCTGCCCCTTTCAAGAGCTAGCAGCATGTTGTAATATAATCTGTTTCAGTGTTTTGTAGTGACTGCTGTCATTGAAATTTGTAATCCATTTTATTGAGTTGCAAAGAGAAGCATAGTTTAAGGTGGATTTTCATGTACCAATAATCGTCCAGATTGTCGGGAACAACTGTTCCTGCAAACACTTGTTCCCGACAATCTGGCCGTCTAAATGTGCCGCCCATCACCCGATGAACTAGTGAAACGCTTGTTCATCGGTTGATCATATGGTTCATGCAGGCACTCCAGTCATCGTTCCTGGGCAGCAGATTGTGTTGTCTAAACAGCGATCTGCTGCCCAGAAACAATGATTCTGTATGGGGATGAGGGATTGCTATAGCCATCACTTGTCCACATACAGTGAAGGAGGTCTCCATCAGACTTTGCAATAGAATAGTTTTAGGATACACTTGTTAATGACCCATTACGCTACCCAAACATTGGCCAGATAATCGCTGACGAGTTCATACGAATGTTTGTTAGAAATTATCTGTTGTTGTAAAGGTGTCGCCGATTACCCAATGAACGAGTGAAACACTCATTCATGTGGTCATATGATCGTTTGTGCGGTATTGTAATTGGATGGCACCAATTTAACAAGCTAGTTTATGAAATTTCCTTACCCCTAGATATTCCACCGTCAACTATTAGTGCTACTATTGCAAAGTGGGAGCATTTAGGAACCACAGCAATTCAGCCATTAAGTGGCAGACCATGTTAAGTTATAGAGCTGGTTTACTGAGTCCTCAGGCACATAGTGGTTTCCAATGCTTTGCTGACTCAATGACTGCAAAATTCAGACCTCCTCTGGCATTAACATCAACACAACAATTTTGTGCCAGGCGCCTCATGATATGTGTTTCCACAGCCGAGCAGCTACAGCAAGCCTTACATCACCAAGCATAATGCCAAGTATTGGATGGAGTGGTGTAAAGCATGACTCCACTGCACTCTGAAGCAGTGGAAATGTGATCTGTGGAGTGACAAATCATGCTTCTCTGGGAGTCTGATGTAAGAGTCTGGCTTTGGCAAATTTTAAAAGTTTACCTTCCTGACTGCATTGTACCAACTGTAAAGTTTGATGGAGGAGGGATAATGCTATGGGGTTGTTTTTAAGGGTCTTTAGTTCCAGGGAAGAGAAATCTTAATACTTCAGTGTTTCGAGACATTTTGAACAATTTCATGCTTACAACTTTGTGGGAAGGCCCTTTTCTATTCCAGCATGACTGTCCATAAAGGAACGTCTGGGTGAGTTTGGTGTGCAAGAACTTGACTGTCTTGCGCTGAGCCCTGACCTCAACCGTCTCAAACACCTTTACAATTAATTTATTGGAGATTATGAGCCAGGCCCTTTTGTCCAACGTGTGTCTGAACTCTGGATGAATGCTCTTCTGGATGAATGGGCACAAGTTCTCACAAATACACTCCAGAATCTTTTAGAAAGTTGAACCTGTTTTACCTGCAAAAGGGGACCAACTCCATGCTTATGCCTATGGATTTAGATCATGTAGGTGTCCGAATACTTTTGTACAAGTAGTGTGTACTGTATATTTATCTCTTCTTGATACTACACCTGCTTCACCTGCTTTTCTGTTGAACTATCCCACACATCACAATGATTATAATAAAAGATAATGAGTAGATTGTATAGAAATGGTACATTTGAGAATTATATGCATCAGCATTTTTGATTGTATGCTAAGTTGTACATCATGATAATTATGTTGTCATAGGGTAATGACTAAGAAAACAAATTTACCCAGAGGCGAAGCCCAGTGTTGCAGTCCAATTAAAATGTCTATTTATCAGCTGCACGTGACAGGAATTGTGGAAACAATGTTAGGTGAGATGCTAAGCTTTGCATTTTCAGGGATTTCTGCCCTGGTTTTCTGGATGTGTCACTCAAGATGCGCTAAAGAGGCCTCTAAACTTTATAAAGTCAGTCATAGAAATAAAGATTCATTCCTGATCTGTTCAGTATTCCTATTTATTTAGGTGACTGGGATGCTCTGTGGGAAGAATAGTTAATTCCACTCACAGGAACAATTAGCCCCATGGAAAACAGTCATCTGTTATCAGCGAGAGTAAACACTAATACACTCCTCAACATTGAAGTTGCAGTACCAAGAAGGACAGACTGCAAGGTTATGCAAATCAAGGAAGTGGCGGTGTTGCTAAGATCTGCAGATGATCAAATTTTCAAGCACCTAGCTCCAATCTGTTATGGTGTACAGCAACACAGCAATGGAGGTCTGTCCTCTTCACCATGAGTCTTTCTGAAGATTGGTCTGGAACCCACATGAGAACCACCATGAGGAGGCCTTCACAAGGCATAATGTATGGTAGCCAGACCACTCTTCATTTACACTAACAGATTGGCGTCCAATTGATTTGGCGTGGAACCAGTGGTACAGCCATTTCTCCAAAGTGTCCCATGAGCTGTTTTTTAACAAGACCACCCCAGGCCACATGTGGCTCATGCTATTGTGAGAAGCCTGCATGTCCTAAACATGCTAACATGGCCTGCAGCGTCTCCATATTTTTTACCCATGCAGCACATCTGGGATGTTATTGATCGGCAATTTCAAAGGCAGATGTCATTGATTTGTGTGCCCAAGTACATTCTCTGTGGCAGAACATGCCTCAGACAACCATTAAATGACCCCCAGAATGCCCGGGCCCCTCCTCTAGAGCATACTTATGCTCCCTGGCACTCACGTCGCTCCAGATCCCTGCACAGCCGCCGCTCCATCTCCCCTGCGGATCAAAATATCCAACGATGGGGGAGCAGCCAATAGCAGGCCGTGATGGTGACCTTTCATCACAGGTGCCAAAATTGCATTTTTTTCCAGCTTGCCACTACTGTCCCGCAAAAAAACAAGCTGTCATGTGGCAGATGTGAATGGACAATTTAAAAAGTTATGGCTCTAGGAAGGCAGGAAGTAAAACAAGGAAAATCATAGGGTCTTGAAGTGGGTTGAATTTATTTTTTTTAGAAATACCGTATTTGATGCATATTCAGTCCAACTAAGCACAAAAGTAATTAATTCCTAAATAGTGGGTCTATGTTCACTAAATATGGCTTTTGACACAGAATATGGTTTGGCAAGGAATGTAGAAAAAATGAGCATCACAATGTTTAAATAAAGAATATCACTGACATCCTCAGTTCTGCTTGATGTTAGAGTTTAATGAAATGTGAGGAACACGTCAACCTTTCAGTGAACCAAAGTACAATACACTGTCTTGTAGATGTGAAAGGGAATGTGTTATTAATACATGAATATTTATACTTAGAAGAGAACTGGCCTATAAGACCTCAAAGGATCAGCGTTTGACAATGTGTATCATGTACATTACCCTGATACACTTTTTTACTGTTGACAGCAGATACCGGTTAGGCTTCTTATGAAAAACTCCAGCAGGGAGGTCCAGTGAATTGAGCCATCCATCATACACACAGCTCTATCTCACTGGAGTCATTACTGGGACTCTAACCCAATACTGTAGAAAATTACCAGTCCTATAATCTTAGTCAATGTGAGATGATATATCATTTTAATTGGTGGATGTTAGCACAAAAACGTGTTTTATACAAGGAAAATCTGTGACAAAAGTTCAAGTTTGAGTAATTCTGTATAGCAAAAAGCCAGTGCCAGTGCTGAATCTTCCTTGATTTTTCTCTTTTTTTGATTTTTACAGCACATACTAGTACATGAAGCAAGATGATGTTCTCTGTGGAAAAGTGTAAGGTTACAGAGCCTAAGGCTTTGGCCACGTGATAGTAATGTTTTTTACAGAATGTTCTAGAACAGGGGTGGCCAACCTTACAGACACAAAGAGCCAGGGGAAAAAAAGTATGACTACCAGGAGCCACAAGCTATACATTTGCACACAAGTCACCATATTTTTCACCCTATAAGATGCATCTAGGTTTTAGTGGAGGAAAAATAAGAGAGAATTTTTTTTTCATCTGATCTGAGGTCTGAAGAAAAATATATCTGACCTAAAATATGATCCTCAACACAAATCAGACTCCAGTGCTCTCCTCCATGCTCAGATCAGATCCCCTTGCTCAGATCAGACCCTCATACTCAGATCTAACCTCCTGTTAAGACCATACTCGATTAGACCATGCTCAGTGCCCCATGCTCAGATCAAGAAGCTCCCATGCCTAGATCAACGCTAATTCTCATTCTATAATTTAGAAAAATCTTCCTCCCCTGATTAGGACTCTTTCCATGTGACCTGATGCGCACAATGCCAGGTGATAGTGCGCATCTCCACATACTAAGCTCTGAGACTGTGCGCATCGGGATGTAGTGAAGAGTGGAACTGCAGAGTAGCAACATGCTCAATCAGGAAGAGATCTGAGCATGGGGTGGAGAGTGAGCCGGCCTGACTGCTTCCCGACTCCACCAAAAGAGCCACACTTGAAGAGGCAAAGAGCCGCATGTGGCTTAAGAGCCACAGGTTGGCCACCTATGTTCTAGAAGATTAATATTTTAAAATCTGAAGCTATACAGAAAAGATAATAGACTATGTGTGAACAAATGCACAACACATGTGAGACTACAAGCAAAGACACATTTACCAAAAATCTTTAGCCTGTTAAGGACCGCTTGCTATAATTCCATCATGTGGGCACACTTTTCATCTTCAACCTTTTAATTGTCAGTGATATTGATTTGATCCTAGTACCAAGTTTTAATATTGCTAAACTATGGCAATCCAGGCTGCTGCCAAAAGCGGTTGAGCCATATGAAGTGTCTCGATAGAGCTTAATGTGGCCTCCAAGCTGCTGGTTGGGGAAACCATATGGAGGACAGAAACCACTTCTGTTTCGATTTCATCCTCTGCCCAGATGGTCACACAATTGTTGGGTGCACTGAGCATTATGTTTAGCAAGGTTTAAAAAAAATACTGAAGTTTTTTAGATAGCCTAAAACATAAACAAGACATTGCTCTGGTCATTAAAGGGAGCCTGACATCAACTTTATACTGCCCTCAGTGAGTGACAGACACGTTTCAGTTGTGGTGAAGTAATCCCTGCAGTCCAAGCCTGGAAAATGATTGGCAGTTTTCTACTAGGGAGTGGAGACGTGGCTGACCCCACTACGTCGGTCGTGCACTCCTAACTAACCTGTTTGCCTTACAGGCTGATTTTAATTAGTGTTATCATAAAGCTGTGTCCTGCTCTCCCTATATGCATTGGAAGCCAGTTGGCACCAGGAGAGGTGGAATACAGAGTGGGCTCAGCATTTATGTGGAACCTGCATTCCCTGAGTATAACAGAGGTCAGTGTGGCATCAAAGAGGTATCATATTGTGTTGGGTCAGCATGCATGTGGAGCCTGCATTGCCTGAAATTAGTGGAGGTCATTTTGGTGCCATAAGAGGTATAATGTAATGTTGGCTTAGCATGCATGTGGAGCCTGCATCCTCTGAATTTAATGGAGGCTGCTATGGCACTTAGTGAATATGATATTTAGTGTAGGTTCCCGTCTTAAAGAGATCGCCTTGTCGTTTGGCAGACGGGCACAAATAATTTTGTGCAAAAGTATTTGCCAAGAATCTCACATTTACAACGTAGCACTAGTATTGTGTATATAGTATGGCATTATTGTATGTACTTACTTTATTGTTTGTGTTTGCAGAGTGCTGTTGCATTTTGTTCTCTAGTTTTCTATTTGCAGCCATGACTACGTGCACCACATATTTGGATGTGCTGACTGACCCCCAGTTTTTCTTGCACCCATCTACACCGTAGTGGTGGTGCAGTGTAATTACAGCTTTTTCATCTCATTCAAGTGTATTGGGTGAAAAAGGTGTAATTACACTGCACTGAAGGCTTGCAGGTAAACATTGAAGTGCTGTGAGTCCTGTGGCTGCTTGATCGGCAGGGGTCCTGGGAGTCGGAAATCCCACTAAGCTGATATTGGTGACCTGGGTCATCAGTATCAGAAAACCAGACAATCCCTTTAAGACTCTGCACTAGGCGCAGCACAGTTTTGCCTGGAGTGTTTGTAAGAGAGTTTAAAACAGCTCTACCCCTTTAACAGAAGAAATTATATATATTTTTTAAACTAAATAACAAATGAATGGATACTCACCTGTTTTCTCCCCTGTGTCCTCCAGTAATAAACTATGAACCTCACTTCTGAAATCATCTCCCTGACTGCAGTGATGACGTTCTGTGAACACAGGTCACCATTACAGCCAGTCACTGACCTCAGAAGTACATGGGATGCTGAGCTCAGTGACTGGCTGTAGCAGTGACCTGTGTGCACCCACTTCAGCCAAGAAAACAAAGAGCAGCTGTGAGGATCACAGCTCAGTGCAGGAAGAATCAGGGAAAATGGGCGAGTAAACATTCTTTTGTTCTTTTAGGCCATTTACAAGGGTTACCTGAGTTGTTATGAGGTTGCCACATTACTTGCATCCTTTGATGATGATGCCATGTTGTGATGATATGTGATATGCTATAATATGAGCCTCTATCAAGGATTGCCAATGAAGTAACCAGCTATGATATGTAGTGCACTTATGTAAGCAAAACACCCTTTTTGTAGGAGGGGTGTTCAATAAGTTATCTACCCTGGCATGTTTAGTCATTGTTAGAAAGCTGAGCTTGTCTGTGCAAGTTAAGACACATCTGGACATGCAACACACACAGTAGCAGTTCAGTCTGATGAAAGCACTGGAAGTGACAGGATGGCAAGTACAGTACAGTGCGGGTCTACAAAATAAATGAGAGATTTGGTGCTTCATTACACGATTACATTCTTTACAAAGGAAGAAAAGAAGCCTGAAGAAATCCATCAAAGGATGATTGCTGTATATGGTGATGATGCACCTTCCTCCAAGTAAAGTTTTGGGCCAAGACCTTTAAATGGGGTAGGGAATCAATTGAAGATGAACCCAGTTCAGGGCGACCTGTCGAAGCATCTTCAAAGTAAATCTGCCATAAAGTGGAGGCCATATGTGAGGAGTGGGTCAGGGGGACACAAATGACACAGACAAAGTGAGGCCCTGACACTCCTCCCAAACCACTGTCCCTGCCTTTTGGGGAACCTGGCTCCTTAACAGGCGGCCCCAACCGAAGACTGCAATTACACTGAAGAAAGTGGAACACGAGACAAACAACCCAAACAAAACACAAGCAGGAACAACCCTAAACAAGTCAGGAACTGAAGGGGTAAAAAGTAACGGAACCAAGCAAGGAATAAACAGAGGATAACACAAAAGGTAGGTAACAGTAACAGAAACCAGGGAAAAAGGTACAGAGTCACTGGAATACTGGATAAACACAGAGTAGCTAGCTTAGGCTCAAGGCTCTATAGCAGGCACAGATGAATGGCGAGTGTGAAACTAAATACTGGCTAGAGTCCCAGCCCCAAGGCGTAATAGGAGCAGGGATCCCAGCCACACCCTAGAATGGACCAAAATTACTGGCAGGGATGCCTGCCAGTAAAACTAGCAAAACTAGCCAAACCTTTAACCCTATAGGAACCTAAGTGTTACAAGAGGATTTTCTGGCTTGCACTCGGGATGAGCGCCGCATAGCGTCAGGACACGGGAACGCCCGCACCCGCCCAACATCCGCTGGAGGGCCGCAGCGCCCCCGAATCCTGACACCATAATTTTGGAAGATTGTTGGGTCAAAGTCAGTGTTATATCTTATGAATTAGACATTTTAGTTGGCGCAGTATCCAGTATCATTCATGATGTTTTCATGATGTCAAAGGTCAGCTCCCGATGTGTGCCATGAATGTTGACACCTGAGCAAAAAACTTGTTGCAGGCAATTTAACCAAGATACACCACCTAAATGAGACCCTTTAAAACGTTGATATTTATTTAGTCCAATTAAAAGATTCCCAAATTCATATACTATTTACACAAAACCACATAGATTAATACTGCACATTAGATAACTTTATAAATGTGACAAAAATTAGGGGATGGGAGGAGTGGGTATGTCTGAGTTCTGGCCCTAATATAGCCCTTGTATAGAGCTCAGCCCAGGGACATCCCCATAAGGTAGGGATTCCCTGTCCTCGAACCTCCCCTAAATGGACCCTATAAGGCCCTATATAGACTCATTCTGGTGCAAAAAAGTGTCCCCAACGCGTTTCCCCCAATCAAATGGGTTCATCAGAGGGGATATAAGCTTATTGTCACACAAACAATTGATATATATATATTATATATATATATATATATATATATATTATAGTATATTATAGTGGCACCATATATTAGGGATCAATATAAATCACAATATCCAGATAGCTGGTATAGGTCAATACACTGCATGTTATAGGACTTATTAATTACTAATATTTTGTGTGATATTAATAATCAATATTCATGAGCGCAGCACGATTGGGTTATTTAAACCAGGTCGCGCTCGCTCCCGTGCTCCCACGCTGCCGGCGAGCAAGCGCGCCGGCAGCCATGTGCACGTATGCCGGCGCGGTCATATCGATCTTCTGTCCCTTTGAAGTACCTGGGGCTGAACTAATTAGTCCAGTCCCATGTCTCCAGCTATCCCCAGCAGATGTGCCATTGTCCATCTGCTGGGGGCTATGGGGGGGGCACCCTGGTTGATACATGTATATAGATACATGTACATAACTGGGGATCATGTACATGAATCTATATACTTCTGGGGGATACAAGGGGGCATATTAAGGGGTCATTATATATATAAAGGGGGCATAAACAGGGGACATGTATACAGGGGCAATTGGTGTATATACATATATATATATATATATATATATATATATATATATATATATACACACATATATACACACTGTGGGGCCATATAAGGCCCATACATGTGCACATGGAGCCATGTAAAAGGGGCCCCATATATACACTCACATGTGCATAAATATATACACACATGTATGTATATAAAAGGGGAAGGCCCCACATATCTATATGTATATATATGCATGCATATATATATACATATTTATATCACCTCCCACACTTCCTTCTACAATCCCCCTGTTGTCGGGAACACAACATATTTTTGGGGGAAGTGTGGAGATCTATCTGCCTCCTCCCCCCCACACAACGGATACCAGTTCAGGATGGACTGAAGAATGATTCGGTCCTTAGGTACTGAGACATCACCCCTAGTGGTTACACAACCTCTTCCCTGCACTTCACCGTAACCTGACGTCTCTGTCCACAGATAAAACTATCCTTGTCTTCTCTCTGTATCAGGCACCAGCTTCTCCCTCAGTCGTCTTTAACCTCTTTGACTTCTGGGATGGCACACCACTGTCTCTAAGCTTCCGCTACTCCCACAGTCTTCTTCAATTGGTCTGACTTCGGGGATGGCTTCACCCTCACATCTGGGTAGTGATGGTCTTTAAGTCTCAGCTCTTCCCACTGTCGTATTTTGTTGATTAGACTCTGGGATGGCTCCACTCGCGATCTTCATGTAGTGTCGGTCTTCCAGTATCAGCTGCTCCCACTACCTTCTCTTTGTCGATTAGACTCTGGGACAGCTTCACTCTTCATCTTCTAGGCCGATCCACGTAGCACAGGTGGACGGCCTCCTTTAGCACTTTTCTCCCGACACCTCTTTTCATCTTGCTTGTAGATTCTGTCTTTGAGGAAGTTCTTTCATGGACAGATACGCAGGTCTTTACAAGGCAGGTCAGACTTTATGGAGTGTGAGGTGATGTCAAAGTACCCAAATTCTAACGGCGGGAAAGAACACCGCACTAACTGTCATTCAGTCCATCCCTTATGAACTGTACCATTCATAGGGTTGGAGTGGCAAATATTGTAAAGAAGGGACCTGTCCCTAACGAGCCCTATTCTTTTCCCCACACACACACAAAACCACATGTAGACCCATCCCCCCTATAGTTCTAAAACACATACAATGACAATATGGGGTTTTTGGATGGCAGCAGACCTACACCCGCAATCCCTTAGCAAAACTGAATGTAGTCCATGACCTACACCCCCAAAAAACTCTTATAAAAAAAAAGAAAAATCAAATAAAGTCCATGACCTCAGGATTTCACCAGGGTTACATCCTGAACCTTCTTCTCCTATTGTTCTCGTGAAGTTCCGTCTGGTTCTGTTCCAATTGGTCTGCCAGTCTCTTGACTCTCCGTTAAATAAGGCATAGTCCCAGATACATCGCAACGACCAGAACCAGGAGAACTATTACTGGATGAATTAACAAGTTGAAGAAGGACGTGGCTTTAGGACTGTATTCAAAAAGACTCTCCCACCACGAAATCTTGGAGTCCTTTTCCAATGCGGTGGTTATCTCTGTAATTTTGGTCCTGTCATGAGCCAACTGAATCGTGGCCTGATGTTCGGTCTCTTGAAGATCTTTCAGGATCTCTTCATCTCGGCTGAAATCCAGAAGAAGATGCTGGAGTTCTCTCCCAAAACCAAGCGGTATCTTCTGGAGTCTCACAGGAGTGTCTGGACGGATGTCCAGTCTTTTCTCTGGGGTTATCGGGGTTCTTCCTTGTAATTCTGCGACGTCTAGACCTAGGACGGGACTAAGGGTGCAATATGCTCCTGGGAGGAGTTCTCTTTTGGTGCAGTTAGTTCCGAAGATTGTGTAGGACGTATTGTATCCCTGGTACCAGCACCAATACCCCTGTCCCATATATTTCAGACGGGAGGATGGTATCGGGCTGGCCTTCATCTCACAGGACCCCTCGGTGTCCCAACACTGGTGTCTAAGCACCCGTTCCTGACTACCTTGGCAGAGGATAGCATCCTCTTTCCTCCAACATCCTTCTGTGTCCAACAGATAAGGATGGCCTCTCTCATAGGTCAGAACATCCGAGGGGAGCTGTGGATGGAGTACTGTCTGGTTGTTCACCACAATTCCCAGGTTAATGGCACTGTATCCCTCCCTAAGGATGCCGGATACAGGTGCCAAGGATGACGCGGTACAGGTCAGATTCTTATAGCCATGCCACTGGACCACCCACAATTTGGTGTGATTGGCCGCAAAGGGAGAGATCAGAGGACTGATCCGTTGGCGGAGGTTGAATGGGAAGTGTCCATTATGTAGGGCCGACACAATATGTTTAAGGTTATCCGAGAGTTCACTCTGGACCTGCGTACATGCCAGGGCAAGCTGAGTTCTGTCCTGCTACTCCACGAGACCCACAACTAACCTTCTAAACTTCTCTCGTAGAGCAGAAGATAGAGAGGTAGTGGCATCTATGTGCGAATGCTGTAAACCCTCTAAGACGTGGTTTACATCAGCTGCGGTCTTGGAATCCTTCCCCGGTGTGTTTCGCAACGTCCCCAAGTTACTTCTCAGGACTTCCATATCCATAGTGTTCAGAGCCCCCACTCCCAATGCACCTCCGCCTAGCCCCATGGCAATCAGATCTCGTCTCCCCCTGTGTTTCCTATTTCGAGGGTCATCTTTTCTTACCTCTTTCCCCGCCTCTATCCAGCCTCTTATCATGTCAATTTGGTTCCTCACCAAACTCCTCACATCTATGATCCCAATGATCAACTCGGAAATCATGCCACGGAAATTCTCCAGTGTAAAGGGCGAATTTCGTGTTAGTAATGATTTTCCATGGGATGACAGGTTGAGGAGCTATGGGATCTGCCAATTGATGGATAGGGACGGTGAAAGAGTCCAAATGGGGTTTCACTGGTTGGAGACCTTCCGTTTCATAGGGAACCCTTACCACCGTTACACACACTTGTCCCCTACCTTTGAATGAGTACCATTGATTCACTCTCTCCAGCCTATAACGAGTTTCCTATTAGGTTAGAATTGGACAGATAGACCCACTGAGTAAAAGTCCAGCACCCCTCGTCTACTGCCTCACAAAAAGGCCACTTAAACGAACCCCATCTCATACTTGATGTCAAGTTAATATCTCTGCCTCGGGGGTCTTTCCAATCGGAAGACACATACCTATTCGGTATTCCTCAGTCATAGGGCGTACCATCCATCCATACATCCACTGTAGGGGTATCCACCCCATTTGCACACTAAATCCACCTCCAGGGGTTAGTGTCTGACATGACCATCTGGGTGTCCTGTTCCCCAGTGGGCATAGGTGACGAAATAGTATCCCGTTCACTCCGGCACACAGTTGTCTCTCATGATGGTGATCATAAAGACCGTATGGATGGGACCCCTCTAACTGAGTATACCTTAGATCCTTGGCATCGGTCCATACCTTTAAAATTGTTGCTCGGTACAAGCCTTCCAGTTTTACTGGACCACTCTGATCATTCCATAAGGCCTGGCCAGAGTTACTGCAATTTAACTTTAACATCATTACACTGGTTCGTAAGTAATCTGTGGACACATGTCCCTGAACATAACTGGATTCCCTAGTGATAATCATCTGGGAATCCCTCGACATGCAATAAGCCTTAAGGGTGCCTCTTACAGGGATGGGTCTATCAAAATATGTCCTAACCCTTAACCTATTTCGTGGCTATCCTTCCTGTGAAGGTAGCTTTAAGGATATACCAGCCACTAGACTCTGCCCCAGTGAATCTTCAGGACTTAAGAACCCTCCTTAGTACACAACACCGTAGTAGTGTTGGCTTCCACTTGTCTGTAAGGATGCAAGTGGGGGTCCCTAGACACCCATCTTAAAGATTTGATCAGGTCTACCTCCTGAAAATGTCTAAATTCCTTGAGGCAGAGGGCATGTAAGTCATGTTGTATGGCAGACACATTCTCTACTGGGGTATAATGCTGAATTACACCATTGACAAAACCCTCCTCTTGGAACCATACAGATCCATTGTCCCGGTGAAAAAGTTGACATTCTCATATGGTTCCAGGATTTGCCTCCCAAACATTCCACATTAACAGACCGGGTTTACTAATTGATATGTTAAGCCATACCATAATTATTTTTTCCGACCCTCCCCACAGAGGCTGAGCCTGCATCATCATGCTACCACCAGTGTCACAAGCTGAGACGTGCCCTGTTCAAAGGATCCAATGTGTCTTGTTACTGGGCTCATGGCGGGTCTCCCTCTGTGTATGTCAAGTAAAATTATTTAGCCAAGAGTATTGTATCCACATCGACCCACCAATTTCCCCCCTCACCCCACTCAAAACGTATGTACGTTATTGAACTGGGGAGGCTTCGGGTGGCCTTGGCTGGTCGATGTGGATCCAAAACCTTCTGCCTCCTACGCGATTTCTTTTTAGT